>NIJG01000032.1:346476-366316 GCA_002201625.1 Euglossa dilemma | reverse complement strand
TAAAAATTTCAGTAATGGATCATTGTATTGTATTTTGTATCGTATTGAATAGGAATTGACAGATTTTCTAAAAATGAAACAAAAATATAAGATTTTAAAATAACGAAATAACGATTTTTGGTACATTTCAGAGTTCCAATGGGGAATGTATAGTGATTTTCTCCAACGTCTTCGAGCATGGAGAAATTTTTGAAATTAACAAACCAATAAATTTGTTTTCTTTTCAATTCCTCGAGTATAAAATAACGTTTAGCGTAATAATCCCTAGATTACAGGAATTATAGACTATGTAGGACAAAAAGCGAGCAGATAACGGCACAGATGCAGTTATCTGTGGAGGAAAATAGGGGTCCACGTGAATCGAAACGGGCGATAACAGTTTTATGTGACGTAACTTTTAGCAGAAGCATAATGCCACCTTTCTTATTTACGTAATACCACCTAGTATCTTGCAACCAACGTTCGTGTAATCCAGGATAGAGATAACACTTTACCCGATTAGATTGTGATTAAAATTTATGGCGATACCTTTGATCATTTATCATGCGAGAACTGCGAAAAAAAAATGGAAGAAAAATGATAAAAGCGACTTAAATGAATATCGTTGTATCATTGCAGAGAATCTTGTAGTAGCCAAGTCCCTCTAAGTTTGATCCTTGGGACTTAACTTATCTTCAATCACTTACAGATGAATTTATATCTATTAAGCGTGTAATCAATCATACAGAATGGAGATTATAATATATCAAAATTTGGCAAAAGAAGAATAAATTAAATTCTCAACCTGTTTTTTTTCTTCTATTTCATCCAAATGATATCTGATCAGCATAAATTTGGTAGAATTTGTTTCAGTTTGAATACTAGTTTGGAATATTGTACCTATTAAGTGAATAATTACTAATACAAAATGCAAATTATAATATATTGAAATTTGGAAAAAGAAGAATAAATTAAGCCAGTTATCAGTCTGCTTTTGTGTATTATCCAAATGATATGTGATCAATATATAAATTTGTATATAATATTAGAAATTTGGTAAAATTTGGTTAGGTTTGAGTACCTATTGAGAACCCCTGGGTTAAATAATTTTGAAAATAGAGTACATATAATGTCTTATAATTCTTGAAGCCAATTTAAAGATTGTTTATTTAACAGTGAACCCAATAATATGGCAATAATTACTATAACATAAATTTGAAAAAAGTAATAATCTAAAGATAATTTTCAAAATCAAATTGTAAGAATGAATCTGATGATATAGTGACCTAAATGAAATTTACAAAACAAAATACATCATAATTTTTCTTTCAAAAATTTAATACCGTTGCTACCGACTATAATATGCTTAAATTTGAAAAGATAACAGTTAAACATGATTTTACAAATAGATTATAGTGTCTTATAATTGATTGTACACTAGAAAACAACGGAAAAGTTTCATACAAACGTCTAATTCGTCCTTGTTTATGACATATAACTAATTTCGTATTCTGTCATCTGTTATCTGATTACCTTTGCAGATGATGCTCGCAATGACTACCTTGTTTCTCAAGGCGAGTTTGTAGACGTTTTGTCATTGACTCGGTTGGTATCAGTACTTCCTCTGATCTCCTGGTCCTTTCTGCAATATTTCTATCAGTATAACAAAATCTGGCATATCTCGCGAATAAGTTCGAGTAAGATATCTGTTTAGATGAGCTTTTTCATTAAGATTTGAATCAATCTCTGAAGTGGCTGCTATAAGACACTCTTTATAATCCCATTAGTCACTTCCCAAAGGATTTACCGATAGGTCTCAGTGATGAAAAGAAGACTATGTCTGCATACGTTTTCTGGCAAAAGTAGTGTAGGAATTATGGGTTAACACTTTGACTGCCATGTTGGTCATATATGACCGGCAACGGTTTCTCCCGTGACGCCATGGTGGTCATGGGTGACTGGAGCCATTCAACTTTTTACAATTGTAAAAAACTAAATGAAAATCGAGAGTTAGCGTATTTGAATATGACGGATGTATAGAAGATACATTGAAATAAAATGTGCCCTATCGAACGATAAAAATTTTTTATTAGAACAATAAAGAATAACAAAATGTTAGAATAAATCTTGCATCTAACGGTGCACTTTGTTAAAGCACTCCAAACATAAATGCGGCGCACCAATACAATCCGGACAATAAGTGGTCACCTTCTTGGTCTTATTTTTAGCAATTTTTCACCCAAATAGTTTGGAATTTTTTTTCTAACATTCCCTGCAAAATTTTCGTTCCAGGTACGCTCGTCCTTTTTTTTTTTGCAATTCGTGCCGTAATCTTCGTCGAACCGTTACTAAGGCGCCATGGTGGTCACCCGTGGCCACCAGTAAGAGAAACGCTCCATTTGATAAAAATATTGCCTTCTAACATCGATTCATTATTATTTTGCCATTATATGCCTGGAATAATAAAAATAATTCCGTGGCGTCCTGTGCAAAACATATGATTTCGGCGTGGCAGTCAAAGTGTTAATGGAAGCGAAGACTTTTTAATAACAAACAAGGTTTATTTAAAATAACTAGACGCTTAACTTGTACTTTGCACATTTACATTGACGATCGACTATTTTCAGCTGAGTACTGCCTTAAAACTAAACTGGCCTTCGTCCTTACAGTCCTATTTAAAGCTTTCATTCTATCTTTTTTCATACACAGGCTTTCCTTCTCATTCACGTATTTTTCATGTCATAAACATGGATTATTAATTATTATCATAAACATTATCTACATTCGTCCTGGGTCCCAATCAGACTTGACATTCGTTTAGGACTTTATTCATTCCATTACTACATAGTATAGGATAGTACTATTCAGTTGGTCCCAAAACGGATGAATTTCAGGTAAAAGAAACTTAAGATGAGTATTTGTTTGGTTAAATATGTTATTGAGATTTGTACGATTTCGTCGAATGATTTTCTAGCTGATCTCGTCTCGAGGTTGAAAGGCTAACTNTTTGTACGATTTCGTCGAATGATTTTCTAGCTGATCTCGTCTCGAGGTTGAAAGGCTAACTGTAAATGAATAGTATGGAAAATACTAGCAGCCGAAACCTGAAGCTAAAATTTCTGTCGCGAGTTGATCGTAACTATTCATTAGACACAGTGATTGGCGGGTACACAAGAATTCCAATTACCAATCAGCGTGTCTAATGAATACCGCCAACCCCTTTCCAGGCTGTCTTGAGCTAGCAGGGATGAAGGTACCCCTATCTACATTGCGCGAGAGAAATTTAGCAACCTTTACTAGGATCAATATTTTCATAAATTTTTAAATTTTTTTGTAATAGTATATCATTGACGTTGGGTATAGTCTTTGCAAAATTTGGTTTATGCTATTTTTGCTTTCGTGGAGGAAGGTGTGAATATTTTATAATAATGTAATTCTAGTATCGTGTACTATATTTTTCTATAGTATTTTATTTTGCTACTCTATTTTATGTTATGCTGTTCTGTACTATAGCATTCAATACTTTTCTACGTTTTATAGTATTTTATTCTATACATTACTATACTTTACCATAGTTATTTGTATAGTATTCTATATTATGTTATGCTAGTAATTAATTTTGAAGATCTAGTAATTTCCTACATGCACGCCTGAGTAAGCTGTATGAATTTCCTTTTCCCATCACAGAATTTTTAATCGCGTCAATATACTAATTCCTTGATATTAAATAATCGAAGCAAAATTCGCATGCTTTAGCAAAAATATAGAATCTCTTTTATGAAAAGAAGGGTCGACTTCGAAATCTCTTAAAAAGAAAAAAAAAGAAATCTAGATGATTCCACTTACTTACATAATCCACTCTAAACATATCATTTGGTGTTTTCGTAATTATGAAGCACAAAATTTCAAGAAAAAGAAGATAAAAAAATGGTCGAAATACGCTCTTCGTTTCGGTTACCATCGGAGCCCAAAATGACCCAATCATAGCGAAGAAGAGGTTAGGTGTCGCGCAACTATGTGCTTGCAACATTGAAAGTGTATGCGCGGCTGCGGATCCTGGCTTAATTAAAATAGCAGCGCGTACGTGGCGATGCAACTTGCGACTGGAAAAGGATAACAAGAACGTGCTTGAATAATTTTGAACGGGTCTCGTGCAACAGTACCTCTCCTCAAATGAAATCGTAATTGGATACTCGCGTCGTTGCAATTACTTCGACTCTTTCTGAATCCGTTGCCCTAGAATGTGGTACCCTAAATACACGGCCCTCATCGTTCTCCACAGAACGGCTTTCCAGGAAACGGTACGTCGTACCTATGCACCTCGATCTTGGCTGATCCACATAGGATGCACGGGAAACCAACAAAATACAACTGGTCAAACCGAAGAACGTTCACTCGGTTACCGCGTCGAGTTTCTTATTACGATTTACGTATCTTACAATTTAATAATTTATGATAATATTGAATAAGACAGCAAGGTTATTTATTCTCGTAACATAATGCAAATTAAAAGGAATCAAAGTTCACTGTAACAGACGCAGCGATGGAAAATGTATCGACTTCCAGCACGTTGCAATTGAGCATAGACTATGCACTCGCTAGACGCGCGACTGCTCTCGTCGTGCGCGCCAAATTCAAATCAGTCGTTAGCTTAAATCATGTAACACTAAAACTACCAAAGGAATCTGAATGAATTGTTTCGGATATTTTATTTTTACAATTTTTCTGAACGTGTAAACTGCTTTTAGCAAAATTTATGCTTAATTTTAGTCAGATCGAAATATAATTATTTATAATTATTCCTCTTCTCTGTATTACTACAATTATCATTTGGTAGTTCTAGTGTTAAATGGATCGTGGTTATTGAAACGTGAAAATGAAATTAATAACGATTAATATTAGGTCGTCCCATAAGTTCATTCGGGATGATATTTACATTCTTCGTCACAATTTATAAACTATATTGATGATTATCGTCTTTGTCAACGAAATAGGAAGAAGTCGTAGAACAAAAGGGCGACTAAATTTTTTCTTAACATTTAAAGGTTTATTCGACGTATAATTTTAAATGGTAAAAGTAAAATCCGGAACGAATTTATGAGACGATCTACGCGTGTATTTTGTGATACGTTCTAATATATTAATAATATTACATTTTTAATTTACAGTAATTCTTTACAGACAAACAAAATTTCGTTTGTAGATGAGGATATGTGAATTATTGTTTGTAGCACTGAGGCAGGAGGTAGTACTATACGTTGCTCACAAGATGGCTCGCGAGTCGCTCAGAAAAAGAGAAGTAACCTGATCCTAACTCCTAATCCCTTCTCTCGAGTCTGCACAGACACTCTGATCTTAACAGCTAACCCCTTGACATGCCAATAAGGGAAATATGTGCCTTTTGTGCCATGATTGTACTAACACAAGTGGTTTTAGATATATAAGGATCATTAGAGTTATATCGATAAGTATCAAGGTATGACATGCGAAAGAAATGCAGCTTGGATTGGGTATATTTTAGTACCCTAACCTTTATTAACGTAGTTATAGGGCATGCATATTTCTCATACCAATCAAAATATCAGCATGTGTCGAGACTAGTGTGTCTGTGGTCTTTGAGAAGTTAGGCAGACGTCAAGCAGTGCCATCTAGCTAGTTATCTTTTGAGCTACGTAGAGTAAGTGTTAAATTGTACATCGATGATTTTTTGCCTGCGTAAATTAGAACGTTTTTCTTTAATATGGCAGGTTTACTTTCTAATTTATATGTTTCGCCTGATTAAGATGCAAATTCAATCGATTCTAATCATATGTAATAGGGGATAGTAGACTCATAACGAACGATGATGTAGGGTCAAGAACCCTCTGCGTATTTTTCGATTGCGATACTTTTAGACGGAATTATAAAAGCATCGGTGTGCCAATAATGACATCATACCACAATGTAACAGTAATAGGTTTTATAATACATTCATTTGAATTTACTATACTATATGCGTGTATATACACATATTATTTAGCTGTTTTGCAGTAACAACGAGTTTTATGACAAACTATACAGACATATAGTCACATAGTCTATGGTTGATAATTTGGTACGTTGTTTTTACGATTTCTTATTTTGTTGCGATGCTCATAAAATAGAAATTGATGATCGGTTGGCTCAATTGTGTAGTAACCTCCTAGGAAGTACGCTTCTAGTAGCTGATGAGAGGTTATGTCGAGGGCTGGGAAAGATTCGAATCTCTATATTTCAAGCAAGTTAAGTATAATTGTAGTGCAAGATTCTGCATTGCAGAGATAATTAAGATAAGAATCGTATAGTTAACCTCTTTCTTAGGTTACAAGCGAGGAGGTTAGAATATATCTGTTGCTAATTATGAAAGTGGCCCAAGTTAAAAATCTAAAGAAGAACGAATTTATTATTTATTATAAACCATCCTTAGATAGTGTCAGGTAATTAGACTCTGAAATTCAGTTTATATTCGTGTTATAATTAATATTTTAACTTATCCAAACGCAAAACTTTTAATTTCTCAAAACGAAATATATGACTTAGAATGTTATTTCATTTATTTAAATTTATTGATCTTGGTGATTAATTAATAATTTACTTAAGTGTTATTGGTTTAATCGATAAAATACGAACTCATTTATTTAGGTTACTCGTTATTTAGGTTAGGTTATGTTTCATTGCTTAAGCTCTATATCATCGATAATAAAATCCGTAGCTATTGCATCCGTGGTTTATTTGAAAAATAGACAGGATGTAAACTGTTCGGACAGGCAAATTGAAATTAAAATCTTCGAGGTTATTTCACGTCGTAGGTAACGATATGTACGATTTCTATTTGTGACGCCATCTGTCGGGAAAGCTGACACTTCCTCCGGACAGCGTTGACGAAAGGTGCTCTATAGTTTATTGTTTCGCGGTTGAAAGCAAAATATTTGCTCTTGGTCAACAGTGTTGCCTACACTAACCGAAAGCAAACCGGAAATTTGCGACGGTCGAGGCGCAGTTTCAATTTCCTTTGCTTTCCGTTCGTTCGTATAAATTCGACAAATATTCCTTTCTCCAGAACATAATTTTCCCGCATTTATCTTTAAATTGTCCGCTTGGATAAGTAATTCGGTCGATTTCAATTTTAACAATTTCTTAAAAAAATCTAATTGCACGTGTATTCTTGTTAAATTAAAAAATTAATTAATTATTATTCATTAGTTTTATTCGCGAAATGACAATTTAAAATCGTATATAGGATGTCTCGTATAATTAAGTCAGACTATATTTCTCAAATGTCAGAAGACATAAAAAAAATTTTCTTGAAGNTTTTTTTTTTTTTTTTTTTTTTTTTTTTTTTGTACATGTTTTCAATTTTATATAGGAAGTTATATAGACAACGAGTATTTCAATGAAGAATTAATTAATTCAAAAAATATTTTAATTTCAATATTTTTGCATAATATTTGGATTCGTGCATGTATGTTTTGGACGTTCCTCGCGTACTGTTTTTACACATACCAAGAATAATTTTTAAATATCAAAGACAAGCTTGAACGTAACGTTTTTTTCAAAAATTTTTTGCTCGAAGAATATGGTTTTTAAATCTTTTGAATTAAATTTTTATTTGTTAAAGCTAACGTGTATTTATGTTTGCGCCGTATGCAATCTTCGAAGTAATGAAAAGTTAATTTATTCAAAATTTCTCGTATAGTTGGAAAAAAAGTCATTTATGTTTCCACATATTTCTACGTTAATTATTAGGTCATCTAAAATAATTATCGATATAGAAAACTATAAAAATCTCGTACTTCTTACATTTTTTTAGATAATACAAGCGTAAGTAGATATTAGATATTCTTATGGTATTAAATTTGTTAGACGTTAATATACATAGAATGTTGCGCTGCGCCAGTAAAAATTCACGTAATGTATACAAAACTGGATCTTGGTACTCTTTAGAATATCGATGTTATTACAAAATGATACAACGGTGATTACCTTGAGCAATGCAAATAACCGTCGTTTTTCGTTCAAAACGCCTTGCTATCGCGTCACCTAGTCACGTGTAGTTATGAACATAAATTTGCAAATGCTGTTCATGTTGTACACTACACTCCATCATTAAAACTAGTATGGATTACTTCGTACCTTACGTGACAAGTAATCTAATAAACGACAAAAACTCGATGATAGCGGTAAGAAAATCGACGAATTAATTATAAAAAAAACGTTATGAATAAATAAATATTTTGCATTTAAAATGTTTTTCTTACGATAAATATATCTCGCGACGTTTGATTAAAAATAATTTGTAAATTTCTTATGGAAACATATTTATAAATTTTTTTAATATTTATAAATTTTACCGCACGGTAAAACATACCCAAGTATCGTTTCGAATTTAAGCGTGAAAGTCGAAGTGATGCCGCATCAAACCATTTGTCTATATACAAATTTTCTATTTACGTACTTGCTCACTAACTACTCTCAGATAGTATAATTAGAATAGTTCACGAAAATGGACCCCATACGCGGTTGTCTCTCCCTATGTTATCACTATAGGAGGTAAAAAGAAGGTTAGAAAGAAATCAACTGACACAATGATCTTTTCAATTTTTTATCTCGTTATTAAAAAAAAAGAAGAAAATGATAAATAAAAAAAGCTGTTATCTGTGTATATCACGCATCATGCGAAGTGAGAGAAACTCTCTTGTTGGATAATACAGAATGGAAAAAGTAAATATGAAAAGCACGATAAATAATTTTGGTTGAAAAACTACTTAGATCTATCTTGATAAATAGGCATCTTGATTTTACCAATTTTTATTCTAAAGAAACATTCTTATTCTAAAAATTAAAACAATTTACTNGAACATTTTAGATTGTTATTTATTTTCAAATTTACAACCGTATTATAATTATAAGAAATAGTTACTATTTTTATGTACTATTTTTTAGAATTTATTTCATTATAGTATATAATAAAATTAATTAGATTATGCAAATACAAGTACACTTAAAGTTATATTAACGATTTTTTTTTGTTTAGTCTTAATTTTTCATTGTTGTATATTCCTAAACTGTCTCTAATAAATTACGAACTGTACAACTAGCCTGTGATTCCACGACGTGAGTCATCTGCGGAAATCGTTGGCTAAAAATTCAGAGCACGTGGAACCGTTTTTCTACTCTAGATATGATATCGAAGCATAATCAATGGCATGCAATCCGACTTTAAGCTTCATAGTTCTTTCCTATTGAAACATTTAAATCAAACTTATTTTCACCACGACCTAAAAATAAAAGAAAGATGCCATTGCAATTAAACAATTGAATATTCATTCAGGCCTCTGTAAATGACAATAATCATCATAACCTAATTTTATTCTTTACGAACATTCGCTTTAACCTCAAATTCCAGCTTTATACGATTCCTTTCCACGAAATGAGTTTCCAATACGTGTAGTACAGTTCCCTGCAAAGAACAAAGGAAATAAGGTATCTGACTAACGAAATGGAATACTTTCCTTAAAGAGGAGTGACTTTTGTGTGTGTGTTTGTGTTGTGTAATCTGAGCCGTCTGTTCGTAGATTTCGAGAATCAATGCATCATCACAGTGTGTCTGTCTCCCTCTCCCCTCGCTATGAAGCGAAACGTCGCGTTACCGAACTTCTCTCTGCAATGAAAAACGGAAAAAGGATAAAGGAGAAATTATAATGGGACGACGGAGAGAAATGTCGAATAGAGCATTAGCATTAAGAAAATGGTTGATTCGGATTAAACGGGATAGGCTGGTCGTGCTTGCAAGCTTACCAACAGTTTACGCACGCACACGAGTGTCGGGTGAGTTTAATATAGACACGCGCGACGTGCCGCGTTCTCTTCTTGCATACCGAAAGTGGACCTCGGCGACGAACCAACACGACCGTTGCTCGCTTCGTCCGTGCTGTGCGAACGCATTTATTTTTCTCGTGTCGATTCCGTCAGGCCAGACGGTACGACGGCGTGGAATTAAGGGGAGATACACACATACCTTTGTCACGGTAGAAACAGGAAGACCTTTTCACGGGTCTAGACCACTAAAACTGCACCCATGCTTGTACACGAATTGATTTCGTTTCCTTGTTTACGTCCAAAGGGACACGCGGTAGGCCATCTTGAAAAATGTCGAAGTTATATATATATATATATGAATATATAGGGCCGCGGAATTGACGTTCGCGCATGCGCGTGGCGCGAGTACAACAAATATGGCAGTGCTGCGCGGTTCGAATTCTCGCAATTCTTCGATTTGAAAATAGATGGAATAGTTAGGAGCATGGGTGGAATTAAGAGGCTTTGATTTAATACTTTTATTGGATTGGAGGAGTGTCTGCGTTTATTGAAAATAGAAAGTATTATCGATAAAGCGATATTACACCGATGGGAAGATTAAGGATGACACTGGGAATGTACATAACTTGACATTCTAAAAGTTGGTAAATTATTTCGTCTAATACGCAGTTTAAATGCCATACACATTGATATGGTCGCTAATGACACTCGCGGTATGCAACTCGAAAAATAATATAGGAATATTAAGTTCTATTACATTTTGTTAATACTGATTATGACTTGTCAAAAGTTAATCCTTGAAAAATTAATTGATTAAGCTATTTTTACGCTCTTACACTACATTTCAGAATTATACATACATATGTATACGTCCGTATTTTTTTAAATTTATTCTACTTATTACTGATTTGAGGAGATTTCAGTATTATGGATATTTGATTTTTCAGATTCATTTTCTGCAACACTTTGTATATAAAAGTAAGAACATTAATTAATTAAGTACAAATATGACAGGAAAATACTTAATATAGGTAACATTTAAATTGTTTAAATTATATTATATCGCTATTATACCTGTGACTGTTATTAGGTTAAAAACTTTGATGGGACTTGATGCAGAGGAATACGCTTCCAATTTGTTACTTTGAATCCTGCTTTCGATAACGTATCACGTACCATTTCCGACTCCATTGCTTCTATGTATGTAGTTTCGTATCTTAACAAACCTTGAAAGTAAACGATTTCAATAGCATCTTTCGAAACGTATAAACGTGTATACTACTGGCAATTATTTTTTATTTACTGATATTATTTGCTTTTAATCTTCATAATGTATTGATAGTAATTCAAACATTTGAAATAAAATAAAAAATTAATTTATATGGCACTTAGACGTAGGAATGCGAAGAGAACGAAAGGAACGAAGGAAAGAAAATAAATGTATGTATAATTAATGTACTATAGGAGATCAATATTTTTATGAAATAAACGGTAAAAGAGGAAATTTAATGAAAACATTCAGTTAATAAATGACGCAAGCGTATTTTCATTGCGTATGAAATGGGAATCAAACTCGATTTGACTGCAAAGAACGATCGATGTGCATGCAGAATAAATAAATATTTACGACATTTTTATTACAAATTAAATTGAGATTTCTTTTTATTTAATAGAATATAAAATAAGTTAAATTAATGAAATATTTGAGCAATTTTTAAATATCACAGCAAACGAAAATTATTTTTTGATGAAGTTAGTGTTTAAATTTTTACTTTTTTATATTCCTATAAATACGAAAAAATACAATTAAAAATCATTTCTGCATTTTTAATTATTAATAAGTACATAACAAATTTTATTTTTGCCTATAATGGTTCAGGCATTGTCTCATTTTTAAATTACATAATTAAATTTGCTATTTATTAAAAATCGTATTGCACGTTGAATATTATTAAATGTTATTAAATATAAATATATCAGATATATATATTTAACAGAAAAAAATGCGAAAAAGTGTACAAATATTGAATTGCAAGCAAGTTTTGCTTCGACGATTAAAGTGTTAGATTAGATAACAATAACTTTGTATTTAACGAACAAGGCAGTGAAATTTATTGACATTTTAGTTTGCTCTATCGCCAGCTTTCAGCTTTGATTTTTCAAACTTAAACTCTACTGCTATCTCTCTATTTCTTTCACTTTGTCGTTTCTGAAAAACACATTCAACCACTATTCAACCTAAACGCTGGGTGGCCATGCATTCTCGTTCATGCGCTAATCTCGAGCACTCGGACCAACCACTCTTCTTTCACACCCCTAACACTCTACATCAAGCACTCTTCATTCGAACATCTATTTCTCTGATCAATACACTCTTGACGTTTAATTAAAGGCTATCTGGTACATTGCTGTATTGTTTATTGTCATGATCAACAAGCAAAGATAGCAAGTACATTGTCAGACATAACAACGTGACATTATAAGAGCAATATTGTTTGCTTTTCACTTACAGTTGAAAAATCGTACAAGCTAGATAAACAAGCGGGAATGTTTCTTAGATAAGAGAAAATGTCCCTAGATATCGAAGAAACGGAATGATACAATTTTCTCAGGAACAAGGTTGAGTAAAAGGATAGAATTTGAGGATCATGACGATTTTGTAATCATTATTCTCAAAGAATGGCTGGAAAAAATGATACTCCCTGGAAAAGAACACGCCATTTTCTGTAAGTTTTAGGAACTAGTGCTATATAACTAGAATTTCTCTAGCATACTGCTGCTTAGTTATGTAATTTCTATATGTGGACATAGTACTTTCTAACCTATGCTATGATAAATATATCTTTTTAAATTTGAAGAATTTGAATTCTTGAATTATTTTCCAATTCTTTTTTTATTTCCAAATTTATCTCTGTAATTTGTTTAAAAGGACATTTAGTTGATTGTTAATAATTAAAAATTAGGATTTCTTTATCTTCGTTATGATATCTTCGTTCAGATATTATAGAGTGACTATAACTTATAACTTTGTGGTTCTAGATTGAAATTGAATCACACGAATATCTATTTAATCTTCTGAAGCTGGTTAAGATTCTTCACGCAGGAAATCTTTCTTTATATCTGATTTCAAAGTTGCGAATGCTTCACATACTTTTAAGTTATGTTATGAACTTTCAGGATAGTTTGGGAACTTTTAAGTTAGGTTAGAAACTTTTAGGATAGGTTTGGAACTTTTAGGTTAGGTTAGGATGTCTGAAAGTTTAGAAGTCTGTTCGAATATTTTCATTTTTTGCCATATATTGGATACTATTCATTTTAAAAACATACATTTAGAGTAATCATATTCTTGCTATATGACTCCAATGTTAAATACTTGTTTATCAGAAATAAAAAATTTAAAAAACGTCGAAGTTATCTAAAAAGATAAAGTATAATTTTTTTTACTCTATTATCTTATTATTAGCAATTACTATTTAATTTATTCAAATACCAAATTTTTAGTATCTCATCCTAAACGTATAGGATTTGGGTTGCTTTCATAATCACTGATACATGTGTACAGTTTATCAACTTTTCTATGCTATACTACGACTGAAATGATTAAGTAAGAATCGAGTCTCTGGATCATTCAGCCAGTTTTTTCTTGAACATTTGGATGACTAAGTAGAGAAAGTCTTGGCGTAAATATTTTGTAGTATTGCTTATCGACAGACTTTCTGCGTGGTTTCCAAGATAATAATGTTTAGCCATTCAATAATATGCTGTTGCAAATGTTGAAAAAAACATATGCCAAGCGTATGAGATATGCAAAATATATTTGGTACATATAATTTTTAGGTATACCAGGTACACTTGGTGAAACACTAAAGTATATATGAGATATGAGTTTATTATACGTTGGTTCAGAATTTAATTAAATTGCTTTGGTGTACTTTTCAGTAACATCACTTTCCTGTGATTCCAAATTTCCTATATATTTCATTTCATTAATTAAACAGTGGAGAAATAAATAAATAAATACAGTTCTGTCATTTAATTAAATAAATAAGAAAATTAATTTTGAAATACAAAGTCACATTTCAGGATATTATTTACAACAGTTATTTCGAATTAAATATAAACGTTCCTTTCAAAATTATGTCCANCATTATATATATATATATATATACTTCGCATTTCAGTATAACGATCAGAAATAATTTTCTTACGAAAATAAAACGTCTGGGACAACCTTGTACATGTCAACTGAGAATTTATAACTACAAATAGCGAAAAATTCTATAAAAACTTGTTTACACTTTATAGTTTTCTATTAGACGAAAATTTATCGTTTTTGAAATACGTATATTGAAAATTTCAAGTAAGTTTCAAATCGCAAAGTGAATTTTAGTATAGTTTAAGCGTCTTAATTCGGTCGAGAAAAGCCAAGAGTGGCAGGAAAGCAATGTCACGTATTGAATCCACAAATCACAGGTCGGTCAAACTATCGCATAAATCACGAAGTGCAAGCTGATATTCGATAATGATACTGCGATGTCGCAAAACGCCTGTCCATCGAGGTTAACTATCATTGGCCGTTCTGTCGCACACGTTTGTTGTTCGGTAATTACATCCGTGCTTGCGCTTATTCGCCAATGAAAGCCCGGGTCCTCTCACGGGTATCGAAAATTTCTAGAAAAGAGGTTAGTCGTAGGAGAGAACGAATTTGCATACATTTCCATTCGTTGGTTTCTTATCTGGAAAAAAATGTAATGTAGTTTGAAAACATTGAACACTGTTTAGAAACAACCGGAGATACGTTTGAAAACAAAACGATTAAAAATCGCTAATCAGCGCAACATATATTTAATAGAATTTTCCATGTAAAACTTGATAAAATGTGGAATACTTTCGATTTTTATCTTATTTTCATCGGATACAGAAGAATATTTCGTGCTTTTAATTATGTAATTTACAACGGTGCATCAGGTTTAGATATCTTGGCGCCAATTAATGTGTACATAACCTCAACTTCGATTTTTAAAATATCGCGCCATTTATCATCTTGTTTACGATATAACTTAGGAAACTGTTGCGACTACAATAACAATTGATAATTCTTCTACGTATCGCGATTTTTAGTAGCATATATTGTAGATTATTGCCAACAATTATCGAAGTGGTGTGTAATCAAATATGGCCGACAAATTAATTTA
The DNA here is from genome assembly GCA_002201625.1 of Euglossa dilemma. Classification (NCBI taxonomy): domain Eukaryota; kingdom Metazoa; phylum Arthropoda; class Insecta; order Hymenoptera; family Apidae; genus Euglossa; species Euglossa dilemma. Next base: position 351,305 of record NIJG01000032.1, on the reverse strand, counting down.
CGCGTATGCGTAAGGACCCATGACGATCCATAGATCCTTATTATATTATACTATTATTATACTGTAATATTAAAATATGATACTGAAATAGTACATCTGCTACTTCCAATTTTTCTTTTATTAAGCAAAATGTAAACCTAAGAAGTCTAATGAAAATTTAATCACTTATATTTACCCAAATTTCGTCAAGAGATATCCAAAATTGACAAAGTAACAAGTAGAGTTAAAAAGTGTATATTTTTGGAAATTTTAGAAAATTGTTATTTTTAAAAGTACTCAAAATTAGTAACATTTTTTAGTTATTATAAGTAATATAGTAGGATATAGACGAAGAAAAATGGTTAAAGTCAATGAAATATACTTGAACGATTAATATTGTCGTTTTGACCTTTCTAAAATGTTAGAAGATGGTAGAAATTTTGATTATAGAAGGACAGAATTCTGTTTTCCCATCCAATAGAAGCACCTCTGTATCTTATAGGTGAACTTGTTATTCCACGTGCGTTACAACCGTGATCCGATAAGAGCTGATTGTGAGTTTAACAGGAATTTCAAAGACACGCGTTGAAAGTCCATGCTAAGACCGTTTAGAATACTAATTGCTGGCTTGAATGAAAATTCCATCGGTACGTGCATCAACGCAGTTATGTATTTCCGTAACTGCAATGACTGTACTGCCACGGATCCAGCTTGTAAATCGCTGCGATAACTCGGACACATTGTATATATATACATATGTATATGTATATATAACGCGCACCACGCAGCAAGTTTACTTCGGGGAAATTTTCTCGATATTTCCTTCTTCCTCGTGCTGCTTTTTTATTCCCAGCTTGTCCTAATTTTCCATTCACGTCAGCTAATCATGGTTCTGCAGAAAAATTTTGCGCCTATACAAAAATTCGTTTTCAAAAATTCATGCTACTTTGCGTATTTTTATTGATTCGATTTAAATATTACTAACGTTGATAACTAATATTAATTAACCCTTTTGCACTCCGAATTATATTTCAATTTTGGCATCACCAGCTTTCAAGGCTTTTAAGTGTTTCGTTTGAAATTTACTGACTAAAAAAATAGGGCAATTTGAATAAATAAAGGAAGAAACAAATTCGATTAAATGTCAGCTTTATTTACGCTATTGTTGTATTTAGTAATTTTTAAGGAATGCAAAGGGTTAATAAAGCATCGAGAAATATCTCAACATTTCAGAATAAGATTAGAAATTTCTATGCAAGAAATAATTGTATCATAATCGCATGACTTAAGACTCTGCTGTGAACTTCTAAAACAGAATTGCGAACTTCCGATATTATATAAGGAAGAAGACGCGAGCACCTAACAATAGAATTATCCGTTTATGTGTGAGGGAAAATTGTTGTTGGAAATCGCACGACTAAACACCTTGATATAGATTTTTAAACAATCGAATAATTGCGACTTTAGAGTATCTAAGAAAGCAGGAAGATCTAAGTTCCTTAAATTAACCCTTTGCACTCGAGTGGTGAATCTCAGACACCATGGAATCAAATTCCAATGATCGATATTAATTAATATATCAAATTTCAAATTATTCAGCCATACGTGGAATATCGANAACATCTGTCATCTTAATACATCCATGGATTACAAGATAATAATTGTATTTTTTCTGACAAACAACGTATCTTGGCAAGGATCAAAATCTTATTGAATTTTGTATTAATTGATTACTGTCTTGTATAACTTTAACCATATAATATAGAATTCCTTTATTTGCTATGGAATAATAAAATACCACGAAGAATAAAGTATCGTGTCAACGATCTTTCGATCAATCATTTTCAATCACTTTCTTTGTGCTTTTTAAACCATTAAAATGTAAACAGGTATTATCAACAGGAATTCCTTATCCATAAAATAAAAATAAGCCAATTTCAGTAATTTCCAGCCTCACTTCGTCTAAGGGAATAAAAGCAACCCGCATTCCATGGTAATAATACATTACACGTTAATCTCTTTCTTTCTCTTTTTTAACATCTATATCTAATATACACTTAAATTGCAGAATTAGAAAAACGGGAGTTTAGAAATTGCAACTTATTCATCCGAATACGCGATACGACACGATTCCACTAGTTTCTGAAAAGTAGAACATTCATCGCATATGATTATCTATTGAAACGAAATAAAATTTTTAAGAAACAGATTCGAGCAATTTCACTCAGAGTCTCAAGCTTTAGTTCTTATTTAATCAGATTCTAAAAATGGATTATAATTAATATATCAAAAAAGAATGGTCTCAAAATTTCTCTTTTCGCAATTACTAAATACGTATATCTGCTTTTAAAATGTTGATAAAGTATTAATCGCTATTTATGTTAAAATTTATGTTACAATTTATGTTTCATTGATTTTGTGTTACATTGTTTTATTTCTGCTTCTTGTTTATAATCTTCTAAACGTGAGTTTCGCTTTTTTTATTACTCTAAAAATAAAATCACTATTCAAACTAATCACAACGCATATTATAATAGATTCAATAATAACTAAAATAGCATTAAAAAATCAATATCCACTCATATCGAGATAGAACTGTAATTAATATATTTATTCACCTCCATGGTATCCCTAAAATTACTATTATCTATGTTTAGGGACCTATTTATCGTTCTCATACCAGGAATATTACGTTAGTGACTAGAATAAACGAAATTGTTGCTTTTACATTAATAATTGCTGCTTTTAAACCTGCTTTTACAAAAATTAATATCGAGTAATTAATTAACCCTTTTCACTCGAGTGGCGACTGTGTGTCATCATAAAATTTTGAAGACCCATATTAATTAATATATCAAATTGAAGATAATATAACAATATACGAGATACCGAAATTAAATTATTTTACGTGTTAATTATTATACGATTCTTTTTTTTACCACTCAAAAAATAACGTTTTATAGCAAATTTATAAAATCTCGAAATTTTTACTCTTCTGTAGCCAAAAGATCGTCGAATGCAAAGGGTTAATATATTATATTCACTGGCCATTATGGTACTCCTAAAATTATCTGTATTTAGGGACCTATTAATGATCGGTAGTTGTAACGTTAAAGCGGTTCGTATTATTTATCGCCGAGTGTTACGTTAGTGGTGGGAATACACGAAACGATATGCAACGTCGATACAAGCAAGTGTATACCTATGTAAAAAGAGCATGTATGTAACGAATATCTTGGCGCCACATTTCCGTAAGTTGACGACGACGCCGCTCCGGATCACCGGTAGGCCGTTGTGATAACTCTCGTGTCAGACAGCTAATGATTACTTATATGGGCAAAAAGAGCGTTCTCACAGCAAGACACATGTAACAGCGCCGTTTCGTCGACAACACCCGTTTAACGCGAACTGCAAACCATGTTATTACTCTTATTCGAGTCGCAACATTTAATAATGCTCGTATCCTTTTAAGCGTTCCACCGTCTTCCGGAAACTCTTTCGTGCTAGGTACATCTTTCCGGTGAAGGAAACATCCAATTTATAGATCTTCGAATTTCCACTGATCCGAGAGCCGATCGTAATGTTTATTAACGCTGGTATCTTTTCAGGTATTGCTCCACCTTCCGGCTATTCGCGCGAGCTCGTATCTTTGCAGATAGGGAAACTTTCAGTTCCTAGATTCTTTAGTTTTCAGAAGAAAACGTTTCTTCCGTTGAATCTGTCATTGTATATTCGGACTCGGTAAACAGGTATTTCCTGGATGCAATTTTATCTGTTACGAGAGATTCGTTTCTACCGAATGTTAAAATTAAGACTAAATGAGAAACGAAATTGTAACAATTTGAGATATATTCAAAAATTATTATAAAAATTATTTTGTAGATAGTTTGTGTTATAGGGTAATTAATAGTAAATTAGATACTGAGTTTTCAGAAAGTTGGATTAATGCAAACCGTGGATTTTTGGTTAATTGAATCACATATGAATATGGATTGAACTAAACTACTTTGATTTTTGTCAGGCGTCTTAGAACATTATATCTAAATTAGATTTTTGTTTTATCAGATAATATAATCTTCTTATATAAATTGTATAAAATTTCCCAAAATTATCGTTGCATTATATATATTTAATTAATTTATTTCCGACACTTTTATGTATTTTATTTTTAAATGTTTTTTTTTTTTAGCTACTCCAGCCATTATTTTCTTTTATTTATATTCAATAAACTGTATCCACCTGCTAAAGTAATATCTCTAATAAGTAAAAAAAAATCAAAATTAATAAATTTATTTTACATTTTATTTAGAAAAAAAAATAATTGAGTTTTGTTTGGTAAACCAACGTTCGAATTTCAATCCTTTATTACTTGAACTTCATCATAAAAGATAAGATCGTAACGTGTAACTTCAGTATTACCATACATGGTCAACCCTTCGTGTTTCCATTTGATTGGCAAATTCTTGCGCAGTCGAACAAATCTGTACGAGAATGATATTATTTTTACTGTTTGAAATACAAAATAATTTATCGTAGGGTGATCTTTTTTTCTGCACTTGGTCGTGGCAGTTCAGTCTGCTTTAACCCTTTGCACTGGGTAGAATTACGACGATATTTTTTTAAAATAATAAAAAATGAATCATTGTTACTACATTTGCTCTTTGTCAATGTTTTAATTTTTTGAATGAAATTATTGCGTTTATTATAATGAGCAGGGAACTAACCGTATACAATTATAAAGTAACAGATATATAAAGTGTAATATATATATACACATTCTCCATTGTGTATGCTATATTATGTATGATATATATTATATTATGTTATGATATACATTTATGTATAAGTGT
>NIJG01000032.1:318378-336188 GCA_002201625.1 Euglossa dilemma | reverse complement strand
CAAAAACTATTGAGTAATTTCCCTTATAAATATCTCAGATATAATATTTCAATATAATAATCAATATAACAATCTCAAATATTATATAATATATCTATATATTGACATATTATATTTGAGATATTTATGATTAAAATGAAAAATTAATCATAAATATAAATCTAAATATATAATTAAAATGAAAGATTAATTATAAACAAATATAAATATCTCAAAACTTATGGACTAGTTGCTCTTATAATAGTATATTTTCTTAAATTGGATGACTAAATCGACAAATCTGCAAAGTTCCAACAACATCCGTTCTCTCGGTTAATCCCTCGTTTTAGAAATTTTTCTTTCAATACACCTATAGTAATTTTCCCAATGTCTTCCGTTATTATAATTTTTAAAGCGTCTACATCTTTTCCGTTCACCGATCATTCGACCGTGGTAGGTATAGTGTTAAACACTCTAGGAGAATTACCTTTGATTCTAACTAACGAACCGAGTATCAGGGGAGTACCCAAATTTCCTGCCAATCGGGCCCCCCTCGATTCCGTCATAACGTTTTCGCGCGCAAAAAACCATTGTTTATATTGCACGCGTGGCTATTATCAGCTGGTATCGAAATTACGGCAGTGCTATTTGTCTTTATTAAGATCGACGAGGTTTGCGCGGCAGTGTAGAAGCGTGCTACGATGAGCAGAGGGAGATGACTGGCCGCGGGATGCATTCATGGCTGCGGGGTCCGGAAAATGGCGTGTACCATTAATTGTAACTAACGCGCGTCCCCGTCATTAATGATGGTTAGCGATCGGTTACAACGGCTCCGTTTAATACGTTCCCGTGCCCCTATGCGGACGTGGAAGTCGTCCACGTGCATACCGCTCGGTGAAATATGGGCCAATACGATAGGACAGCCTGCAATTATTCGTTTTATTCGATCGATCATCTTTATAAATATATATATTTATAAAATTGTTTTTATTCGCCTCGGGTATCCCGGGTGAAAAGTGGGCAAATCATTGCTCCTTTTCTCCCCGGCCTGTACTATGATTTCTTTAGGTAATATTAGTTCTTTAGATAATGATAACCGGGCTCACCTAGATCAGATATACGCGTGTGGAGATGAGAAGATGGAAGGAATGCTGGTCTAATTGATCATAGTATAATACCAAGGATGAGGGGCATAAAGTTTTATTACTGCCTGATAGTGTCACATCTGTAGGTCATTTAGGATGTTAAGCCTTCAGGAAATGATAAGCAGGCTTACCCAGATCAGGTGCGCGAGTAATGCGCGCAGATGGTAAGATGGCCAGTGGATGGAATGCCGGTGCAATTAGTCATAGTGTAATATCAGGGACGAGCAGCAACGGATTTTTATTATTGTCCGATAGTGTCGTATCTACGGGTCATTTGGGATGTTAATACTTCAGAAAATGATAAGTAAGCTTACCTAGATCAGGTGTACGAGTAATGCGCGAAGATGAGGAGCTGCTGGCCTGAGGAGGAAATGCTGATCTAATTAGTCGTAGTGTAATATCAGGCATGAGGAGCAAGGATTTTTTATCATTGCTCGGTAGTGTACCATCTATACCTTATTTAGTATGTTAATCCTTCGGGAAATGATAAGTAAGCTTACCCAGATCAGGTGTACGAGTAATGGGCAGATGGTTAGCACAGGAAATGCTGGTCCAATTGATCATAGTGTAATATCAGTGATGAGCAGCTTCGAATTTTTATTATTGCTCGCTGATGTCGCGTCTCTGGGTCATTTAGGATGTCAAATCTTCAGAAAATGATGACTAAGTCAGATGTACAAGACCCATCTGAAGATTAGAAAATGGCTAATGGAAAGAATGGTTCGGTTAGACGCAGCTTGTCATTGGTTGAAAGTGTCTGGATCATTTAGGATGCTAATCCTTCAGGAAATTATAGACTTGGCTAGGTCAGGAAACGAGTAATAGAGAAAATTCTCGTCTCAGTGATTACAACGTACTAAACCTATTTTCTTCGATATAACTACGACAATAAGCTTGGGATATTTGTCACTGACAGGTCATCTGGACTGCTAATCTCCTAAATAGTAATAAGTTCACCTAGATCAGGTATAGGAGTATTGTCTAGCGATGAGAAGATGGTCGGTGAAAGGAATGCTGGCCTGGTTGGTCATGCCGTAATAGCCCCATTTTCTTTGACACTTAAATTTTTATCATCGGCTGGAAGTGTCACATCTGGGCTGCAAATCCTTCGATAATGATGAGTAGGCTTACCTAGATCAGGCACACAAGTACTCTGTAGAGATGGCCATTTGAATGGAATGCTAGTCCGATTGGTCATGGTGTAATGGACTCTTTTTCTGACACAATCGTAAAAATAGGGCACATGTCAGTGGTTAAAAGTGTCACATCTATAGGTCATTTAGGATCATGTAGTATCGCATGGCGGAGAGAGTGAATGAGTTAGAGCGATAACGATGCAAAGCAGTGGCGTAGAGAGTAGTCTCCGGACGTGAGCCATTCACGCGAAATCGAAATCGTGACGACGTTATTCATTCTACACCTGAGTCAGTCTCAGAGAACCTAAAATTAGGGATTTCGAGAACGTCGAAAGTAGATCAGATCTTCTGCACAGTATCAATGACCTAATCATCGATGTAGTCATTTCGACACTTACTGTGCCTGACCTCTGTCCAAAAATACAACGATTCGTTGAAAATATATTCACGAAGTATGATCAGTTGCAGTACTCTTAATATTTATTAATCCATGTAGTATATTCAGGCAATGGTCATAAAAATCTATAATCTCTCGTGATTGCTTGTATATCATACCAAAGATTTATGACACGTCTGTTGCTACTAGAGAATATAGAGACTACGTCTTAATAGCATTCATAACCACGAGAACTACTGATTTTCTGCATTATTCAATGATCTTCTGATCTCTAACTCGAATGGCTCCTTTAATATATGGTATTTTTATGTTTTATTTGTTTTTAGTATATGATTTTTTTATGTATATATACAATGTCTTCTTATTCCATTTTTCTTAAGATTCATATTAGATAAGAATAATATTAACGTTTTCCACAAAAATAATCTTGCTTGCCATATGCTGCTGATAGACCATTATATCTATAGAAAGAAAACAATAATTTTAGATATATGGACTTTTGTAAGCACAGAATAGAAATATCTGATAATAAATGTAGAATAAATGTAGTATCATATAATACAGTTTAAAATGGTATAATATCATATAGTACAGTATAATATAATATAATACCGTATAATACAATATAACATTAAATATATTTATCATATATGTATTATGTTATATCATCTCATATTAAATTATATTATTCTATATATATTGTATACATACGTTATATTGTATCATATTATATTATATTTTGTAAATACAGAATAGAAATATCATACAGTAAAATATAATACAGTATAAAGTAATATAATATCATATAGCACAGTATAATACAATATGATACCATATATTACAATATAATATAAATATAATGTAATGTTAAATATATTTGTCATTTATATGTTATATTATATCATCTTACATTAACTCTTTGCACTCGAGAGGGGACTGTCAGTCACCATGAAATTTTAAAGACTCATATTAATTAATATATGAAATTTAAGATAATATAACAACATGCGAGATATCGAAATCAAATAATTTTACGTGTTAATTATTATTCGATTCTTTATTTACCACTGAGAAAAATAACGTGAGTTCTNAAAGGGTTAAATTATATCATTTTATATTTATTGTATACATATGTTATATTAGGTTACAATGTAACATATGTATACAACCCAAATATAATTTAATATAATATATAACATATATTATACATGCGTGCTTGTTGTAATTTAATACAAATATAAAATATAAGAGGAATAGTTCCGAAAATGCAATTCTTGAAGTATTACAAAGAAACTAGACCAGTCGCCCTCTCATAGAGACATCGTTCCAAATTTCGTACATGCCATGCAATCCCTCGTTTCCGCATGCTTGAACCCCAATGGATAGATATACTAGCGCAGGTGGGAAATAGCTGCGCGTAGCCAAGTTCTAATTAGAATTTGAAATACCGTTGAATTTTTTAAATCAACCGTGAGGACGTGATAAAAATTAAACATGTCTCGGCATTTGTTATTCAAATAGTAGCAAACCGACGTCGTATCGATGTTGAGCTCCTTTCGTTTCCATCGACTCATCCTATCGTGAAAAGTCGAAGAGGCAAGGATGGTATAAATTTCTTTCCAACACGTTCCATGCGGCTGCGACTAATTTTCAAATATGGATTACGTGAAACGAAGCTTTATACAGGGGATTGAAACGAAGGCCAATCGAGGTATCGATGAATCTATCAGTCAGTCAGAGGTACAGTGCGTGACAAAAGCGTAGCTCACCCTTTGATTTCATAGTCTTCCTTCGGTAACTTCAAAGTGATACATCTAAACAAGGAAAAATTACGTTAAAATCGATAAAAATCGCGTGTCAGTGATTTTAAGTGAATTATGGTCGGTAATTGGAATTTCAAAAAATATCGAACTTGGTTGTTCTGTTATAGAACTATTAAAAATAAATTTTTAATTAGTTATAAACTATTGTAAACTTCCAGATAAGTCCTAAAGTCGACATTTTCATAATAATTTCTTTGGGTAAAATGAAAGTAACACAATATTTAAGTAACACAATGTTTATATACACATTAAAACAGATATAAATAAGATAAAATTAATAATTAATCTTTTCCTGATTTTGGTTCTATTTGGTATTATTGTGATTTATTATATCTATAATTATTCGTTGTAGTTTATTGCAGTTCATGACAATTATAATTAAATTGTCTTTATATCCTGATTTATGAATACTGAGATTTTAAAATGTGACGTTAAAAAAATTAGTATCACAAGTTATAATTCTCAAAACAGCGAGATATTGTTAGTATTATATTTACAAAATTAATATGACTAAATTTTGTTTTTGCAGCTTTTTTGGCAAAGTTAATACTGACTTTTATCATTATCTCTTTAATTATTTCTATCTTTGAATGTTATATTATATATTTAGGTATACACTGTAGATTGGTAGTTTTATATGAGTAGATATTTCTTACAGAATTAAAATCAGAATATCAGGCTCAATAGTACAAGAGGTGTTTGCAGCAGAGAATTAAATTGAAAATTATGATACAGAATGTGATTATTCGTCTGTTTTGCTAGATGTTGTTCTGGATGATTTCCAAAACTATTACCAGAGACGGTACCTAGTTATTGCATGATAATGAGGCAGAGCGGTAATCGACGTTTATTTTGAATCGCCAGAACCATGAAGTGTACCAGCTAGAGAGCAGCTTAGGTTGTGTAACCAATTTGTTCAACTTAATACACTAGCTATTTTCTTGCTGTGGTTCGCTTTAATTGAACATTTCGCTCGTTTGTAGTACATAATTTCTGAATCCCTTGGTGAGAACGTGATCTTCAGATTCCTCTCGTTTGTAGTAATTTCTGGATCTTTTGATAAGAACATGAAACAGTGTGATAGATGAGTTATAATTTATGGAGCAAATAAGAAAAGTTTTGTATTAATAGCATAATAACATAATAGTATAGAAGTATAGTCGTATCTAGATAATAGTAAAGTGATAGTATTTGTAATAATATAGTTATGTTTTAGTTGTATAATAGTGTAGGGATAATAATAATATTCTATAGCGTTATATTATAATGTTATATGTATAATATGTTAATAATATAATATATACTAAATTAGTATTAACAGTATATGATATATATAGTGGTATATAGGTAATATTATGTATAACAATGTAGTTATATATTACCTGCATAATAGTGTAAGAATAAAGCCATTGTATACTATTATATTATAATATTATACGTATAATGTGTATACTGTAGTATATAGTATATTATCAACGATATTACATATATAGTATAGTGCAATAGTGCAGTATGAATAATACATTAGGTTTGCTAAGAAGGATATAACTATCTTAATGTATGCACCATATAAATACCATAAAATATAGTAGTCGAGTCAAGTTATTATCAGAAGTATACTTAATTCAAAGAATTTTGTATTCCTGTAGAATAATAATGTAAAAGACAGCCGAAGTTTCTCTAGTACTTATGTAGAAGGGTTGTAGAAAAGAAAAATTATTGTTTTTACAAATTTACTTTGATCTTAGTTTCACTGGAGATCTTTGCCAAGAATTCTTCACGAAACTTTTAGAAGTCTGTCCAAAATTATAATTAAACCTGTAGAAATGAAAAGAAATAAATAGTAAATGAAATGCGAGGAGCAAAGATCAATAAATATTAATATTTAATAGAAAAAAATATTTCATAAGAAGATTCGTTATTAATAAGATAATAATTATCAAGAATTCTTCTAATTTCCTAACAATTTTTCAAAATTACCTCATGTCGATGTATATCACGATCATCGTGTTTCATCATCGTTAATTCTTCTATAATATTATCATTTATAGTAGATTTTTGTGTAACACGGTTTCATTACATTGAATCCAAGCAATCTGAAAAATGTCTAATTAGTTTATTTCATTGCATTAAATTTATTCTAATATTATAAATTAATACTAATATTATAACCCTTACATATTGCGAATCAAGAGTATCAGTGTAAGAATACGGATATTAACAAATTTAGTACGAATTTTCATATTTCTAAATCTTAATATATCTCTCTTCCATTTTAGTACATATCTTAAATAATAAAAATTGATTTTACATAGCTTTTATGTCACTGTTCGAATGTACGTTGACTACCTATATTTTACGTCTCTCAATTAATATTCCAAAATGATTTTCTAATTAATGGGTTTAGGAACAGTGTCGCCGTCTAAACACCGCAAACGGTACCAATTTTTACAGACGCAGTTCGTTTCACGTATATAAATGCATACATAACTGTTTTTGCTGCGGTAACACTGGTGACACAGGGGTCGACATCTCTAACGTCACAGTAAGACATATCGACAGATCGTATAACAAATACAGGGTTGTCATCGCAATCTTTAGATGGCGACACCGCTTTCGCACTAGCTGGAAGGAAATCACTGCATGTATTCTTAAAGTCACGAATCCTTTTCTTTAATCATATTGTACAAGTGCATATAGATTGCACATAAAGAACGTGAGACAGACATCATTTTCAGCTCGACACTGACGATCTTTTGTTCCGATATGTAATATCGGCGTAAATCGCGCGTATTTGTTCGTGTAACAAAAGGAGACGATAAAATAAGGGTAAGAGAGAAGGGAACGGCTGAAGAAAGGTGTAAGCACAGGCGTGGAAAACGTATAGGAAAGAGTTGGGTTCAGTGCGTTGAAGCACAACCGAATGCTTCGATGATCCAAGGTATTCTGGTTATTATTACATTACGCCTTGCTATATCAACAAGGGAATACCAAGATTATATTCGATATAAGGCAACATGCATTGCGTTATATTTTAAACAAGAATATAAAATCTACGTTACTTTTACACTGATCGTTGCATATTTTAGGTTATGTCAAATAAGAATAAATAGTACATATTATATACCACTTTAAAAGATTTATATCAAAATATTTTTTAATTCAATGGTCAACAGGCTTTTATCGTAAAAGGTCAAATATTTTTGCAAATGCGAAAATACATTTTTAACAAATACAAGCATTCGCAACAACTGGATATCAATGAGATAATTTACTAATCGTATGATTCTTTCTTCGATAACTATAATCGTCTATATTGTGCAGTCAGCTGAGTATAGTCACTTTCAATATTAAATATTAATATATTATAAAATACACAAATGAATAATAATAATTTATATATTATTGGCCAACAATATAAACGAACATTCGATTTTGATTTACAGAAACAGACCGTAATCTCGAATCTGTAAAACAACAAAACCGATTAATAATTAAATTAATCCGAAGAGAACAATGGGAATGACCTTGATCGTTGCTGTACAATTTGTCACGTGGTTGAGTATATCGTTAATCTCGATCAGAGTACCCTCGACATTCGAATAGCTGGATCTCTCGTGTACTCAAGTGCACTGGATACGTAGATAAGCAGCGGATCGGAAAAGGAATTCGAGGAGTAATTAAACGTGCAGGTTATCGCTTGTATCGAGCGAACGTTACTTGAACAAACTTTTTTTCCTCCCGGTGTATCACATCGGGCGCATATTTGTGGGCTAAGATACAAAAGGATGGAATAATCCCGACGCGGCAGCGCTACACCGTCGACGGAGCCGCGACGGGGAACCCGTGGAAAAACACGGCTACAGTTATACCGGGTAAAATTCCTACGTTGCTGGTTTGTTCCCGCTGCAAAAAAAGTCCCATACTAATTCAACGTTGAACGCTTGAGAACTCAGCACGGATGAGTTAGCGCGCCTCATGATCCTTCGCAACGTCGAGCTTTGGATCCCGATTACGCCGGGAGGGGATGCGGTCACGTGGCAATAAACCTTCCTACCCTTTGTATGGGTCTAAGAGAGAATTGTGGCTGCGGAACTTATTCTCCTATTCATTTCTTCTATTACGTGAGAATGTTGTCATCCTTTTTCTACGCGCCTTGCAATTAATTCAAGGCGTTTCTGAGCACCTCTAACTTTAATATAAAATTACAATTAATTAATTCTCTATTTCTTAATCATAGTCATCTTTTTTTTTATCGATATCTTTGTAACGTGTTTATTTTGTTTTAGTTACGTAAATTGAAGGATAAAGAATGCGTTGGTATTGTAGGTTGAAAAATCAATTCTCTGGCTCGACTAAGCTTCTCTCGGTGTGTATTGTAAGATTATCGCGTTTCAGATCATTGTTACACCCTGTATAATGACTCGTGACAACGAATGTGATATTGATTATAGGAACAGTCATGTTGTTATCTGTTATGGGTGTGTGCGTATACCCAGTGACCCTTAATTGAATGACCTGTTTAAAAGACGCGGCTGTGGAAGTAAACGGAAGAAAATAAATCCGATAAATATGGTATTATACACGTATGCTAGTTTATCGTTTCGTATGGGTCTGTTTAATTAAAGGATTATTTTCGTTCCACTTTTCAGATTAGTTTCGATGCGTGAAACAATGGGCTATGTAGGATTCGAACTTCAAACAATGTATATATTTATTTATAATTATGTTTCTGAAAAAATTTCGTCTATTCGTTTAGTAATATATTATATAATATATCATATTTTATACTCGTATAATTAATAATATGCTCAATTTCTGCTGTAATTAAATGACAGAGATTAAATAGCAGAAATAGCAGAAATTTAATCTTTCTTAGGATTAGATTAAATGAATAATCATGATTACACTTATAATTATATAGGATAATAAATATTAACATATACGTGTATATATATTACCTAATTATCGATGCAAATTTACATCATTTATAATACTCTTTCTAGTTGCTGCTGACGTAAATTCACGTCATTTCAATCTCTGTTTCTGATTTAGTTAATTGACCTTCGACTTTGACAACTATCGAGCCTTATATTTTTAAATAAATTTTATATTTTTTATCTCCGTGTTAAGAGATGCTTATTTTCTTATTTCAGTACTAGAAATATTATCGACTGTGAGCACGTTAACAAACAACTAAATTGGTCGATAGAAAGGAGGTACACGTGCAATCAGCGATTCGTAGAATTTCTTCTGCGACGTTGGAGTGTCCAAATGACTTTGCACGCGCTTTGAATGAGAAATAACCGTTTAAATAAACGATCGAATGCTAAATAATAATTGAACCATATAAAGTAACCTCGTGACAGCGCATTTGATTTTCATATGCGATGTAGCCATTGTAAGAAAGAAACAATGTTGACAATTGCAACCGAATTCGATACAATAGACATTACCATTGATTTTTAGCGAGCTTTCGGGACTCGTCTCTAATATGTGTGTTCTTCTACATATTCATACGTCAGGCTGGAAAATAAAATAGGCACCGTTTATAATTACAATAGTAGTCGTAACCGGAAAGATCGCTAAAGGAGAATAGTTGTGGATTGGTAATTAAGTGTGTAGTAATTATATATTTACCGATTAAGTAACGTGTCACTAGTAATAGATTCTCAATTGATTAGTAAATTCTTCACAAGGTACATTATGTACTTTTATTTGCCAATAATTCCATTATCTGCGATACTTCGATATCGAAACATTGAAATGTACGTTTAAAGCGAATTTTTTAAAAGTAATAGAAAGTTTCTTTAGCAGTTCCATTATATGTAACATTTTTATGTACAATTCTATATATAAAACGTAAATTTGGATTGAAGTATAATCCGAGTTACAGTTCTAGGAGTTTGCAGACTAGTGACATCTGTTAGTTACGTGACGTAATAGGGAGTGTCGTAACGTATCTTACATCGATGTAGTTCATGTTATTCGCATATAATTTATATCTAGTGAGAAATAAAGAATCGACATTATACAATAACGTTTGTAAGAAAACATAGAACGAAGTAATTATCTATTTTGCGTTTTCTCAGTTCTCAAATTTTCCAAATTAATTAGGAATTACTTAAGCTTAACCCTTTGCACACTACAATATTTTTGCAGTAAAAATTCAAAGATTCTCTGACATAAAGATGTTATTTTTTAAATCAGTAAATGAAAAATCGCATATTAAATTATTTAATTTCAATACATTACGCACTATTACATTATCTTAAATTTAATTTATTAATTAATATCGATCTTCAGAATTTTATTAAATGGTGACTAATAATGGTCTCTCGAGTGCAAAGAATTTATATCAACAGCGAATCGATATCGCTAAATGTTAACTGCAAAATTGTTATGATAACTTAGGATCCTTTTGATCCTTGGACAATCACGCGATTTTCAAAGTAAGGTTCCTGATCACGCATCGTGATCCTCGTAATGGATATTTACATTAGTTTCGTAAGTCGACCACATTGTCGAGTTATCGACAGCCAGCAAGCTCGAGAGTTATGAAGGCGTGTGATTTGTGCGCAAGATGAGAGTGCCCTTGGTAATTAAGTTGGTTGATTGGCTCTTCGGAGGATCCACTTACCTGAGATGAACCACGGGACCTGTTTCTCGTAGGCACCTACACACATATATATCGTCATGAAAATTTCCCCTAGAAAAAGAGGCTATCATGAATATGATATTAAAACTTGCAATTAATTAGAAATTACAGGCTTCTCTCTGTTTTCAGTATTCCTTGGGGTATCATGCAACCTTTTTTAAATTCTGCACTTAGATCAGTCCTAGCTGATTAAGATGAGATGAATATATTATAATTTAATTTATCTCCAATTTAATATTTCATTTCTTTTTAATTTAATAGTGTGATAATATGTAATGATAATATATTTATATATACTTATATATATATTATATATCTACTGTATATTTAGAAAGGAAGGAAAGCACAAATTAGAGTCACTTTACACTGAAACTACTAGCTTCTAATATGTACTTACATATATATGTATTTAGTTCAACGGGTGTTACCTTCACATGTGACACATTAGCTTACACTAAATGCTAATTCACTAATGCTAGTGGATCTAATTTAGCTAGTTATAGCTAAAAATAAATATATGAAACAGTAGAAATTACAATAAACACATATCACGAAAAGAAATAAATATGTATTATATGTATGAAATATATTTCAAGTGAAATTTGATTTCTCAAAATTGAAATCAAATGATATTACATTAATTTAGTTAAATTCGTCTAAAAGAAATGTATATAATCAAATTATATATTGATAAATTAGTAGAAACGTTACCAGACTTGACATAATTAACTTATATTTTTTAATTGACAAATATGTTAATTCTTAATTTTCTTGAAAACAGAAAATGGATTTGCACCACTTTCAGAAAAAAAACAATCCACATACTGATATACATCATTTCCATTTGAACGAAAGCTACAATTAATTTTCTCGAAAGGAATCACAAAGTTTTCAAATCAAAACCAGTGTTAATATATTAAGTTGGGAAAAAGAAATCCATTATTTTTATTATATTTAAATGAATTTCTTTTCCCCAATCCAAACAGTTGTCAGTGAATGGTCTTGGATTCGAAACTTATGTTCCAGGGTTCAAAATTATAGATGGCGCTGAGAACTGTTTGGGTCGAGGAAAAAGAAATCCATTTAAATATAATAAAAATAATGGATTTCTTTTTCCCCACCCTAATATATTATTAACACATTGAGACGCATTCATAGACTTTTGGATGGAGTGTTAATTTTAAAGCTGGTGTAAAAATCAAGCTTATTGCTACTTTCCAAGAATGTTTGCCGTTTAACGTAGCTCAGGGAGGAATAAAGATCTAGTTCGTTCAGTCCTGGTCTGTTTCTTCCAAGTTATTGCGTGGAACGTTTTCATCAGCTTTGCAGACTAGTCTCTGGCGAAAATGAAGAGTTACGATCGCACAGTGTTGAGGAAACGGTGCAGTTACCTCGGTCACGCAGGATCATGAACGACGGGTATACCCTCTAGACGTTGCACTCTTTCAGTGGCATTTTCATTAACCTGGCATTATTTACAAGATTGCTCCTGGTTCGTCTCTATATATGCTTCTTTGCAGTAGGTAAAAGAATAAGCGCGATAGACAAGACACCGGCAAGAAGACCCGTGTCACCAGGAATACAGAGCTCTCAAAGAAGGCTGAAAGGGCTAAGACAGTTGGCAGCTGTGAAAGAATCTCCTGTCAAAGCAGTTCAAAAGCTTCAGAAGTCCGAGAAAGCTAAACCTACTGGCGAATTTAGAGCTACGCGTGTCAAGGGACAAAGTGACAATTACAAACGCCAGAAACTAAAATTAAAATACCAAAGTGTAAGACCCTTTAGTTTCCAGAATGGCCTAATTAACTGTAAATAAAAATTCGTTAAAGGGGAGATTTTAGTATTCTATTTTTTATCAAAATATTTCTTTTTTTTTTTAAGTACAATAAATAATAAATCCTGAATAAGTAACTGTTATCTGTTATTATAATTATAATAACTGTTAACTATTGCTATAACTATTACTTAACTGTCTTAAATAAGTTAAGTAACTGTTTAATCATGGTTTTCTGATAATTTCTTTGTAATTTTATTTTTACTTATAAAATAAAGTAGCAAAGTTTGTATAAACGATTTTAAAATAACAGATACATATATATAACTGTGTAAAGTGAGAAAATAGATATTTTTATTTTAGTACATTTTTCTAGGAAGTTGGCAATACTGTGTCATATTATATTATCGAATTATGCAATATATAATAATTATTGGAAAACTATTATATACTTCACGTTGTACATTTTTATTATAACTTTGTAATAAAGTATTTATAGACTGTTTATTGCTTAACATTTTCATCTTATATTTATTTATTGATCACTCGGTAGAAATTTATAGGTGTTAGAAAACAAAGTTACGTTCTGTTACGTCAGTGGCAAAAATTAAAATAAACATTCTTAATTTTATTTATAAGGATGAATTGTTATGAATGATGAAAATAATTTACTTAAATCTGCTTACAGTGACTTTTATGTCTCATATTACACTTATCATATAGGAAAATTGCACTAAAATAAACAACTTTACTTTATCATATTGTCAGAGATAATACAAACGATTAAACAAATTTTTGTGATATAAAACTGTGGAATGAAGATCAGTGTCAAACAGAAACTTTTCACGAGTAATTTTGTGAAGAAAAGAAATATGTGAAAACAATACTGTATAAACAAAATGACTCGCCTAGAAAGAAGAAAATTTCTAGATTATATGAGCAAAATTAGAAAATGAGTTAAGCATATACGTGATATTTACGATAAATATTTATCATAGATATGAGCCCTGGTGGCGCTAGTGAGTTAAATGGAAAATCGTCTTAAGACTGTTGAAACGTTTGCTCGTAAAAGGGTTAAAGCCCTGTTATGAAACATCGGAATATCATAAAGTGTGTACTACTTTACTTACGTGACAGGAATGTTAAATCCTACACGAAATGGTTATTCCCCGACTTTTGCAGCGAGTCCCAATAGGATCTGCGAAACCAATGTTGCTCGTTGTAAGCGGCTTTTCGTATTCGGTCGAGCTAGAAGTCAATAACTCGTAAAATCGTATTACCCAGTTATTTGAGTTTATCTATATTGTCTATTCGCGTTGTTCAATAGGAAGAACTGACACGGTTTATTTACAATGTCTCCCTTAGTATCTTAAAGAGTTATGAGATCGGTTTCGCTGTAACTCAACCTGTCCACACCGATGTCGTATCTTTTCTTCCCTCATTTTTCTTTCCCTTAGATGGCAGCACTAGAGCAAACGTAGCGCTAACTGATCATTTAAGGAAGATAAAGCATATATACAAATACGCGTGGAATATGTATTTTAAACATTTTTGTGGCAATATTTAATATTATGACAAATATTTCTTTATCGAGTTCCACTGTTTTCCTACCATTAGGAATTTATGAAAACATATGATATATCAAGCAATGGTTTTTTGAGAAATATCAGGTAACTCACCGAAATAATTTTTATTATAAATGAATGTATGACTGAATATTATAAATTAGTAAGAATATTTATTTTCACATTTCAGGAATTGGTTGAATTAAAGTTAATAATTCCATTAACTGTTGTTTATTAAAAAGTAACGTTAATTATTAATATATCTATCTCTCATTGTCAGTGTATAGTTACTTGGCAGATCATAGCTTGAATTTTTTTTAATACAATTTTCAAATAATTCTTACATACCTAATTAACTAAGTTAGGAGATTTCAACTCTCATAATCTTGAGATACAATACTTTTACATATATAACATATAATTTATAAATATACAATCTTATATATAAATTTAATATATTTTATCTAACATATTATTATCATTTAATGATAAATTATATTATGATAATATTAATATTATCAACGTGTATTTGTTATATATTTTTTTATTTATTTATTTTTCTCACTTCATCTTTATATCTATGCTTTTATTTATCTACACAAATGATTCACTAGTTACATACACATTATCTGGGATTATATGAAACACGAGATTGGATCTCCGGATCTAGGGGAATTTACTAGTAATCGGTACTAGTAAATACTTGTTACTTATTCTTAAACTTCAAATTATAATCTCGATACATAAAACAAATTGCAATATCAATATTTTCGATTATTTAAACTAGTAAAGGTTCTCCATTTGTTAGCATTGTGTTGAATAATATTTTTGCGAAAATTTCCCAAATATAAAATCAGAGAATGCGCTCTTGTATTACGGCGTTGTATCTGCAGCGTATCCTTCGATTTTATTTTATGGTACATAAACTGACGTCGTAAAAATTGATCGTATACCACTTGAGCATGAAGAGAAAGAATCGTTGCTGTTGCAAACGTCCTGGTATTGCTGGTTCCCTTACAGCTTGCTTTATGTGCTTCATATTTTATTTTTCCCCCCCCCCCCCCTTCTTTTCTATTCTTTTCTTTTTTTCGTTAGTTTATTTCTTCCGCGCATTGTTTCGGAAATTTTATTTCTGGCGTTTCGAAACTATTATAGCCGTAGTAAAAAGAACGCGATAGTTTTTCCTAGACTGATAACAGTAAAAACATTTTATGCGAAAACCCAGAAATTCCAGGAAAATTTTGTTGCTAATACGATATAAAATATCATAAATATATTATATCTACATAAGCATAAAATATAAAGGTGCAACGTGAAAAATGTATTTTCAAAATAGGAAAAAGAAATTGGAAAAATTTCAGCTAAATTTTGTTCATACTTCAATATAAAATATAATAAACACACTATATCAAAATAAGAATACAATGTAAAGAAACAACATAGAAAATGTGTGTTTGCAATTTGAAAATTAAATTTATAAAAATTGTAGAATTTTTAAAAATTTCATAATAGGATATAAAGTATCAGAAATGCACTGTACCAAAATAAGAATGAAATATAAAGATGCAACGTCGACAATGTATTTTTGAAATTAGAAAGGAGATTTGCAATAGTTAATGAAAATTCAGGTTGGACAAAATCTTGTGCTAATTTCTATTCTATTGTAATCCGCGCATTCTTTCTGCAACTGCGTCAGTTGATATCGCAGAATGTTTCAAAAGTTGAGTCAGTCGGTCGTGAAACGAATATAAATTTGATCGCGACGCCATGCCGTCTCGGAATTTCCGGCATTACTACCGCACTACCATCCTGCAATTTATATTCCGTTTTCGTTGCCCTTTCGACAGTTCAACGAGGTCATCGTGTAACAAACAGTTCTATGTGCAAATTGATATCAATCAGAGACAATCTAGAATTTCTGCAACACTTCATTATATTTAATACTTTGATTAATTGATACGAGTTCGAAAGGGGACTATATTTATACAAAATGTAAAAATAAATAAAAATTATGTAATACAATTTTTTCGTCCGAAACTTAATTTTCGAGAAAATCGATTAGAAATTGCGTTCGAATTTCATCCATTTATCCGTCATTTTATCCAAGATAAAAATTTTTATGACAGATTTTTATGTTTTTTCGTGTAAAAATATATAGAAAATGTAGAATATCGTTTTTTATTGAATGAAACTGTGATCTTTGTTGTATCATTACTTTCAACGAATTATTGGACTCTGGGAAATGCAAAAACAATTTGTATTATCAATTAAATACGTTAAGTACACAAGAGATTTCCAAAACCATTTTTTTTCGAGAATTACGACTCGTATAAAAAAGTTTTATTTACATTTTTGATTTACTTTTTCGCGAAAAATTGATTGTTTGTGTGTTTCAGATCGCACTTTCTATAGTTTTTAAAAATTTGGTACATCTATATCAAATACATAGGATAATATATGACGTGTGTTACATAACTATCATTTCCTTTTTTTATTCTAATTTTATACAGGATATTATTAAACTTTTGATTTATTCGTGTATGTAGAATCGACTCCCACCCGTTATTATTATTGGAGAGAATAGAGAATTATTTCTGTACACAGTTTCGTAAATATTATGAAATTCTGACTCATTTTCCAAGTACCGATATTAATTACGAATGCTGGAAAATAATATTAGTTACTCGACTACTAAGACTTGTTTTTTAAAAATTAGTACAGCACTGTAATACGTTAGAAATTAAAAATTCAACGTATAATTATTATTCTTTGAAAGAAATGTGCGATACTTTGCAAAGTTTGTTTTTCCTCCTGCTTTGTATATGGCTTCTGATATTTCCAATATATTTTTGCGGCGCAAAATTTCACGATCGCGTTAAATTACTTGGAAAACTGTTGGGAACATGTTTGACGCATATTTCGGAATTACGTTCCATTCCTCGAATCCAGTAAAAAGCACTGCAACCTTGAAAACTTTATGTAACTTTGTCGTATCTCCATAACTTCCATCGTAAACATTTAAGGGCCACAAATAAGAAATCGTGAAAGGAAAGAAGCACGTTAACACGTTTTCAGTTTATTGCGTTGTAAAAAAAGATTTGCTTTATTTAATAGACACCTTTCACACTATCTGATGAAGTTGTAATGGAACATAAGTGAAGTTTAAGACACACGTATACAATAAAAATGTGACATATAAATTTTTCACACTACTAAATGCAGATTCATATTTATAAAACCTATAATACTATCATAATGTGATAATATAGAGCATAGTAATATTTAATGCATTAAATGTATATAAAACATAACAGAAAGATCAAAATGTATGAATAA
>NIJG01000032.1:279477-304446 GCA_002201625.1 Euglossa dilemma | reverse complement strand
ATTATATTATTTATAGTTATTTTTATATCGAATTGTATAAAGTAGCCACATTACGTTAAAATTGTGTTTTGTTTATGTCAAACTTAGGATTTAACATTGCTTCAGAGTGTAATCGAATTCACATAATTTTGTGTTCCTTATTTGAGTGGAAATTTATGTCAATTGAACCACTCGCGATAAACTTCCTGAAAACTTATTTTATTACGGTTCTCAAACTTGAATGTTTCAGAGTTGTAATTAATAATTAATTACTCGTTGATAGTGATATTTAAGTTATAAGCATTTTATAGGTTTCTGGAGTTGTGTTTATCGAATATTTAATTTTAATTGCACATTATGCCGTCAATTGATCACGGCCTTAAACCCTCAATTATCTCTCAATAACTACTTACTTTATTTATCAATCATTGTATTGTTAGTAGTCATTAGCACATGTAATTGTCATTAACATATAATTACCAGTATGTCGTATGATTATTATTATTGCTTAGATTTCAGATTAACCTGGGAATCGATAGTAATCTAGTTTTTGTTTGAACAAAAAGTTTAATGATATATAAAATTCATATTCCACTATTAATAAATAAATATCAGTGTCTAAATTACACACATAAGTATCAACGCAATTAATAAAAATATAATTTATTATCTTCATCACTTTTACAAAGTTATCTCTGTTTCTCTTAAAATTTAAAATTTCAAATTACGAAGTTGTCACATTAAAAGTTTACAAAATAAAGAACACTATATTTGCAAAATAAAGTCATTTATTTATTACATCACGTATTGATTATATGTTGCTAATTACATATGAATAATTACAATATACATTAATTACATATTTCATATTCATATTATAATATATGTGTATAGTATATACTAAAATGTATATTCAGTTTCCAACTATACTACATGTTATGAAATCCAATTATGCTAATGTATGCAATCATATATTATATATTGTTCAAGGTCAGTAAATATCTTATGTTCGTAGGATGCAAGGTTCAATCGTGAAATTGATGCATTAACGGGGTACAGAACCAGAGCCCTCTTATGTATGCCGATAAAGGATTGCAACGGAGACGTTATTGGGGTAGCGCAGGTCATCAACAAACTCGGTGGTGAAAGTCAGTTCACTACGCAAGACGAAAAGATTTTCGCTGGTTATTTGCAATTCTGTGGAATTGGATTAAGAAATGCACAGCTGTACGAAAAAAGTCAATTGGAGGTGAAAAGAAATCAGGTGAGCAAGTAAAAGAATAAAATAACATTTCACATATGTGTTCATATAATGTTAATTTTAAAATGATATTAAAATATATAAATAGAGATTAAACGTTAGAATGAATTATTTTTATATTTTAATTTACATCAACTTGGTAATTTGAAACACTTACTATATCTGTTATTACAGGTTCTTCTGGACTTGGCTAGGATGATTTTTGAGGAACAGAGCACTATAGAACATATGGTCCTGAGGATTTTAACGCATACGCAATCCTTGATTCAGTGTCAGCGAGTACAGGTGAATTTTCCTTTCGAATTCTGTATCCAGTATCATAGAAAAAGGAACGGTTTAACATAAAATTAAATATTCCACGCAGGTTCTCCTCGTGCATAAGGCATCAAAGGGCAGTTTCTCACGAGTGTTTGATTTCGAGGCGAACGACCTCGCCGGCGAGGATTCAGATTCTCGCACTAGGTGAATGAAGTTTGTAATTACGTTCTCATTTTTCTTCATTCAATTACCAACAATAATTCAATTTCCTCGGAAACCTTATATGTATTCGGTTTTGTTCACGCAGTCCATTCGAGAGCAGATTCCCTATAAATGTCGGCATCACTGGTTACGTCGCTACTACTGGCGAGGTAAACGCACTGTTTATAATAGAGCAGTACATGTTATCATAGCACATCGATTTCACGATTTATAACCAAGATGTTTTGTTTCATTTTCTCAGACCGTGAATATACCAAACGCCTACGAAGATCCCAGATTTGATCCCTCGGTAGATGATGGTTCTGGTTTCAGACATCGTACAATTCTCTGCATGCCCATCAAGAACTCGTCAGGTCAGATTATCGGCGTCATTCAACTGATAAACAAGTTCGACGACCTTGCCTTCACGAAGAATGACGAGAACTTCGTTGAAGCATTCGCTATTTTCTGCGGCATGGGAATTCACAATACACACATGTAAATATGCAAAAGAATACGAACAAGTCGTGTGGTAATTAATCGATCGGAACGAATGAGTTTTCTAGGATTTGACTTTTTTTCATGACTTACTTAGGTACGAAAAAGCTGTGATAGCAATGGCCAAACAGAGCGTCACGTTAGAAGTGCTCAGTTACCACGCTTCTGCATCACTAGAGGATGCTCAAAGATTAAGGGTAAGTTCAATTTTCAAGTTGAATATATGACTTTTCTTTTATTTCTATCAAAAAATTAGGAGATACGTTTTTAAATGTTGTTTATTTGCGTTTTGGTAGAGATATTAGTAAAACATCACAATAGGATTTTTGTTTATTATTAAATTCATATATTTATTTCGTATATAATTTCAGGGTTTAAGAGTGCCTTCCTCAGCGCATTTCCAGTTGCACGATTTCAAGTTCGACGACATTTATATGGAAGACGATCAAACCTTAACAGCATGTCTCCGAATGTTTTTGGATCTTGATTTCGTTGAACGTTTTCATATCGACTACGATGTCCTTTGTCGTTGGCTTCTTAGCGTAAAAAAGAATTATCGAAATGTCACATATCACAATTGGCGTCACGCATTTAATGTCGCGCAAATGATGTTTGCCATTCTAACTGTAAGTAAATTTAATGATTTAAACGTGTTGTATTCATTTTGTATGGAATTACATTGAAAGGAGGAAGAAATTTAATAAATCGATCTTTCAGGCTACGCAATGGTGGAAAATTTTCGGAGAAATTGAATGTCTTGCATTAATTATTGCTTGTTTGTGCCATGATTTGGATCACCGGGGTACGAATAATTCTTTCCAAATCAAGTGAGTGTAAACATTTCAAATTATGGATATATTTTTACCTTCTTCAAAATTTATTCAATAAAAAGGAAATAATTTTACAATTTATAGAGCATCTTCGCCATTAGCACAGCTTTATTCAACATCAACAATGGAGCATCACCATTTTGATCAATGTCTCATGATACTGAGTAGTCAAGGAAATCAACTTTTATCTAATCTATCTCCCGAAGAATATTCCCGTGTGGTAAAAGTTCTGGAAGAAGCAATCCTCTCTACCGATCTAGCGGTTTACTTCCGAAAAAGAGGCGCTTTCCTATCCTTAGCTCAAGGCGGCAGTTACAATTGGGCTTATAGTGATCACCGAGAACTTTTAAGGGGAATGTTGATGACCGTATGCGATTTGGCGGCTATAACTAAACCTTGGGACGTTGAGAAGAGAGTAGCAGAATTAGTTAGCAGTGAATTTTTTGAACAAGGAGATATCGAAAGGCGGACTCTCAATATTACTCCTATTGTATGTATTTCTATATTAAATTTTAATATTTCTTTATAACGTAGTACAATGTTATATTTACAATAGTTTAACATAAATGTGAGAAACAAATTTGCTATTAGNATTTGCTTGCTCATTATTGATAAATATAAATCAAAATACTATACTAATAACAAAATATTATGAAAAATTACTATTAGACTGCTAGATAACTAGTGATACTTGTGAAAAAAATTCTTTAATTTGATAACTGATTTTTTAAGTTGAAAAATTATTAAGAATAGTATTATATAGAGAATAATATTAATAATACTTTTATATAAGTTTATTTCATTCTTATTATACGTAAATGTAGTTCTTACTCAAGTTAATATTAGATTTTTCCAAAATAGAAAAAAAAAATTATTTGAATCTTAACATAGCCCTTCTTATTGTAAGTCAGCATGGATAATACATTATTTTCTAATCAATATTTTTCTATTTATTACTAACAATTTTAAGTTACTTCTTTTTTAAATAAAATCTCACGATTAACATAATCATTTGTAATTTAAAAATAGTATCATTACTCGTATGATATTGCAGGATATTATGAACCGGGAGAAGGAGGATCAACTGCCAATGATGCAAGTTGGCTTCATCGATTCGATATGCCTCCCTATTTACGAGGTAACTAGCTTTCTACGCTATCGACAATAGTAAGATACCATTAGAGAGCCATCATATTTGTTATGATTTTTAAATTACTGTTAAGACACATTGTTGATTATTTAAGTTAATGCACCAATACAAGAAATATTATGTTGTATACAAGCACAATTGAATAATACAATAACGAGTATTATCGAGAACAATGCAGCGTTCATACAATCTAAAATGTTGCAAAAGATTATGCTAATTTCAAAGCGAAAACTGTTTTAGCATAATATTAATTTATACGTATAACAAAGTTTTATTGCTTTTACGTTAAATCATTTTACTACATTAGATACGGAAAAAAGGGTTCATGAATTTGATATTATAAAGAAAATAATATTTAACAGTAATGCGTGAATTAATTCTATTAACATTAAAATTGATTTATTTCTTTCCCAATTACATCTTTATTGCACATAATTGATATATTAGTTCTGTATATAACTAATATAATATATATGTGGTTTTTATTTATTAAATTTTTCTCCAGTTGGTCATAATACTCACAACTCCTCAACAATTGATAATACCATTTGTACTTCCAATTTCTTTCTCTACCGAAGTTGATCATAAAGCCTTACCTTCGTTAGAATAATACATGAACCTTTTTCTTCAACATGTTACAAATATTTTGTGACACTGAAATAAATGTTCTTAAACATAAAGTGAATTTTTGTAAATAGGCATTCGCTTTATTATCGGATAAATTGGAACCGTTGGTCGAAGGTGTTAGAAAGAATAAACAACATTGGCTTGAGATCGCGGAATCCAGATGTAAGACAGACAACTGCACAAATCATGATAGGACACTGTCAGTGTCCGATACCGAAGAAACTAGCGAGCAGGCGGACCAGTAGTCATTATTTCGGTGGACAAACATAAAATGGAGACAAATGTAGACGGGTAAATAGTTTCTACCTGTTTTTAGAACGAAGAACAAACAGGACATGTTGTCAAAAGGAGCAACAGGTGATGACCACTGTCATACATTTGGAGAGTTTTGCACCTTCGTCTCGATACTAGGTATTACAAGCATCGTGAGTTAATTTATTAATTTATACTAATCGCCGTGGAACGATTTTCCCATTGATAATTCGTAGTGTCGTAATTGTGGAGAAAAAGGAAACGAAAGATTCTGCAGTGTCGTAGAAACATTAGATTTTGAGGGGTCACTAATCGTCTCGATTGCGTGCGAGTTTTGTTTACATGCGACTTCGAGTATCAAATTTAACACGAATAATTTGTTTCATTGTATCTGAGTGTCTTAAAGAGAAAAAAATTATTTCTAGCGAGATTATCATGTACACCTTATACATTCGTCGATGAAATAAGAAAAAGATCAAGGAGGCTGAAGGTGATTAGTTTAAGACGATTGAGAAGCTTCGTCCTCTCTTTGGTAATAAAACAGATCAACCCCGAGATGCTACTCTTGTACCTGATCGTATTGTACGTATACTTACTATGGCAGATCTTTGATGTCCAGAGAGGACGAAGAAGAAGGACGATAGAAAACAATAAACCCGAAGGAATCGCGGAAAGTTCATTTTCTTTTCGTACACGATTCCCATTACGAATTGAAGACCTGTGGCCTGTGACATTTTATCCTTTCACATATAAACATTGTATCGACCATGAATCACGACGATGCATTTTTCTGAAGAAAATATAAAAAGTTGCATAATAATCAACTAGAACTTCATACGATGGTTATGATTGTTATGGCGCGACGGTGCTATTGATAGATACAATAATATTGTATATTCGTTAAGCGTGTGCTTTTTGGTTAACAGAATACATACATAAAATGGTATCATATTATTCAAAAATGTAACCAGAGCATTTGGTAAAACGAAATGCAATGAACAACAGAACATTGAATTTCAAATATGTATTGAACATTAGATATGTATTATCAAATGTATTGTTCAATCGAGAATGGTTTGTTTGAAGACTATCCTTATCTCCTCGTTATTTATATTATTTTAGAAATACGCTTATGTGCAGTATTTTAAGCGATAAGAAAATCACGTTATTTTTTATCCTCAATAAGAGATAACATCGTTAGTTACGTAAATTGTATTAAAATAAAATGATTTATTAGATTCGTGCTGAATGAAAAATGAAAGTGTAAATAGGAAACCTAACGAACATGAAAATGCTTATGTTGAGAATGTATATGAATCTCGTTCTTTGACAAAATTACCCAGGTCTTCAATTAACGAGACGGATGATTCCTCAATAATTACATAGATATAGGTAAAAAGCTCCCAGCTCTATCTTGGAATCGCGTTTACAGGGAACTTGTCTCCGATTTACGGACTCGTCCGACCAAGAATCGAGTCTTGCGTGTAATTATATAATGTATTCGTAAACCAAAGTGTACGTTTATACATCAAGGTCAATCGTGATCTTTATTACTCGATACGGCAATGATTTTAAATGCTGTTGTGCGTGCTAATTATTATAATTAGTGGTTAGATGTAACGAGAATAAATTTTCTCGTTGCTTACCTTGCTTATCTTGAATGTTTTGTAACGTCGTTTAGACTCGAATAATCGTTTTCCTCTTCGCACAAAGCTGTCGTTTCAAAGAAGAGCAATTGAGATTTAGAAAATGCATGTAAAGAAAAAAAAGAAAAAAAATGTGTTTCTGTAATAATATGTGTCTCTATAATTTCGAGTAGCTGGATTGTTATATAGAGTAAAACTATGTTAATTAATATCTTACATTACTAAACAAAAAAATGAACATATCACTATAACTTTATTAATGTTGTCAAATGTGACCTATATACAGTATATAAAGGCTTGATGCTGTATATGGCAGTAAAAGCAGGCTCACATATTTGAGTGCGCGTTTATATTGTATCATATATACAATATTTAGTAGCTATAAATTTTAGTAAATTCCTTATTTACTAGATATAGATTTATATTATTTGAAAACGATGCATTTTTGCAAATTATCCTTGATTTTGTAGATTATATCTGGTTACATATCTGCTCTCAAAATAGAAACGTAGCTTTGTGAAGATGAAAATAGTTCAGCATTCATTCGCGTGTGATCGTTACTTATAATGATAGTCCGTATTTTATATATGTTCCTTTCATTCTTCGAGTGTCCTTTTTTTTTTTTTTTAAACGTTAATAAATTTGTCAGTTTCAATGACTCCATAATAGGAGAAAAACGGTGTAAGAAGTGTGATAAAAAAATATGTCTGTTGTGTGTGTCTGTTATAATGTGGATGAATGTTACAATGATAAAAGCGATGCAATGTACAGTTTCCGTGTAAATTATTGATACGTCAAAATGGAGTTGTTTAGCGTGTATGTTGTTTACGTTATGATTTAACATATAGTATGAGAGTCATATATTATACTGAACAACATCTAATATATTAAAACAAGACTAAATTATGTGATACACCTATAATTTGTCGTTAGTCATTTCATTTCCCCGTTTCTCAAACATATCCTATAAATTAAATACACGAACATCGTGTTATATTGTTATACACATTATGATGTATACCATAAACTGTTCAACTAAATCTAGTCTATAAAAGGTTATTCTTGAAATTCGTTTCTATAATATTTATGTAATTCTTTTATATCAAAAATCTGTAACAACAATTCTTTAATTAATATTTTTATTATAAACATCATCAATGCATTTATTTTTCAATTCCTTTGACATTAAATAAACTTAGATACAAACAGTAATTTACACTGTTCAGTAAGCAATTTTTCTTTTTCTTTTTTTTTTATTAAACTAAATATTTTGTAAACTGTTCTTCTTCTTCATTATTGTTTAACAGTATTTTTAATACATTAATATATTATTGAATTTCTTATTGAGAAAGTTACGAGTGTCTATATTAAATAAAAAGTTAAGTGGAAATTAAATTGCTTTAATAATTGAAATATAAAGCCAGCTACATAAGTTCACTGTTTAAAGAAAAAGCTTATTGCTATTTTATTATAATTTGGAAATAACAATTTGAAATACAGAAGTTTTTAAAGATAAGTTCATTGAAACGTTCATTGTCCCAATTTATATCCTGTCCCAGTTAAAAATACAAAGCCCATCACCTGTTGCCCTTCTCTTGTTATGAGAGAATACAGTTCTATTAAATCATCCAATTAGTGTGACCCAATTATAGAATGTATATAAAAAAAGCACAATCAAATTCTGAGAAGTATGAATATTAAATATACATGTCTTTATCATATTTACAATTATTTACAATTATATATTTATAATTAACAAATTTTTGTTATTTGCAATATTATCTACTGTATTACATATTTTAATTATCGGAAGTTTCATACCTTTATTTTGATTCTTATTTATACTGTATGCTTAGTTAAAGGAGATTAATAATAATAATTTGAATGCTAGAAGGTAAAAGTTCTCAGAGAAATTACAAATAGCGTTTCTTTTTGAATGAGCTGCAATATGACTAGTTACGTTTAGATCTTGATCTACCGTTTAAATGGAACGATTAATTGCTCTTTAAAACGTCACCTTAACAGACCGATGACTCATGGCCAGCGAAGGTACGATCATAGAGGAGGCCGGATCAATAGTTGACAAATTGTATTTTGCAATGTGGGTCAATCGGTGACACGTAACGATAACATGATGTTGCAAGCTTGTCTCGATGGACCTTGATTACCGCTGCCAGAACCGTCATGAAAAACAGCCAACAAATAATATTTTTTTTTAATTTCGAATTCAAGGTATTATCGTCTAATCTAATTAATAAATGAACTGTTTAATTATCCGTATGTTGATTAAACATTTATTCCTCGTTCGAAGTTTTTTTACGATTACAAATTTACAATATTTATCAATACAGAGTATTTGATATACACCGAATGGATGTTATTATATTATAATATCAATAAAAATTTCTGATTATATTTTATAACTATTTCTTTTCTATCGAATCGATTCAAATATCAATATCGACTAAAAATAATCAATACAATTAACAACTTTTAAGTTATATCGTGTTGCTGACATACCATATTGTCATACATAATTGATTTGAATGTGAATACCATCATATTTAGTTTGAAAGTTGACTTTTGATAAAAGATATGTTACTTTAGTTAAAATTCGATGTAATCGTTTCGATATAATCGATCAATATAATCGAAAAGAATGATTGCTCGATATCTCGCAGTGAGATGCGTATCGATGAACACTTTCGTTAAACGGATCGTTCGAATTTTAGATTTCGTATGACGGACAACATGATTTCATTTCCGGATTTGACAAGGCGATCATGAACTTCGACGTGCCTCAAATGTTGTACAGTTTCCCCATTTACTTTAGAGATTATATCACCAGCTTTTAAACCAGCTTGATCGGCCAATCCTCCGAGAAGCACCTTCCAATAAAGAAGATACACTTTATGCAATTAAGTTGTATTTTTATACGTAAACTGTACGTACCTTTAATTAATTGTTATTTTTATTTTAGTTGTTTCATCTTATCGATTTTCAAACATTCCGTACTATTAGAGGTTATAATACAGTTATTACGATTTTGTAGGACAATTGATTAAACAAGAACCTTTAAAAATAAATCGAAGTATCGACGAAGTCGAATTTTCTCATTTGAATTTCATATTTAAAAAGACAGAAATCGAAGCAAATAGTGAAACGATTGCCAACGAAAATTTCTGAAGATTCGCGAATACCCGGCGTTGTCTCATCTACGATTCGATTAATGATTTCCTCTTTTCTGAAAACGATATTCCGTTGGACCAACCACAGGATTCAGGCCGAAAGAAAACGAGGTCACGCGATTCGATACGAATGCAGTGTCGATAAAAATCTCTAAAGTAGATAACACGAATATTTTGTTTGATAATTTCTTTGAAATATTAAAAATTATTGTTATATCTCGCGATTTATAATTCAAATTCGGAAAGGTAGTATACTTATCATACGTGAAAATTAATGGAAATTATTAAAAGAATTACACATGACAAAGTATGATTGACAAGTATGGTTAGGATTACACCAACGTTTAAAACTACACGTCTATACGTTACCCTGACAACAGTCAATGGGAAACTAAAGTCAGCCCCTCCAGATAATCGAAAGCCCCATGATTGATTGCTGCTTCTTGAGAGCTTTATATCAACATCCATAGTAGTAATTGTTATTAAAAGATAAGTGTCTGTAATAAAGCAATTATAAATAGTAAGTAAGTGTAAACATTTTTTAAA
Organism: Euglossa dilemma; assembly: GCA_002201625.1. Classification (NCBI taxonomy): domain Eukaryota; kingdom Metazoa; phylum Arthropoda; class Insecta; order Hymenoptera; family Apidae; genus Euglossa; species Euglossa dilemma. The sequence goes on along the minus strand of NIJG01000032.1, from coordinate 294,010 downwards.
AAATTATTATCAATTAACGTTACAGAAAAGAAAGATTATTGTAAATCGAAATTACGATTAACTTAATTTTACGTTAAAAATGAATGTAATATTTAATAAATTTGTTTTAATAACATGGTACTTTTTAATTTTTATTTCAATATCAATTGTTTAGATATTGTCTTCCTACGTTGTTATCAATATTTTAAACACTATATATGTATATAATTAGGATTAATTTTTTTCTCTACTATTAAACATTTCGTCGAATTATCGAAAGAAGTGTAATATAGAAGTTTTCAAAAATGGAGATAAAAGCTTTCAAGAAATAGAGATAAAAGAACGAACACGAGTCTTGCAAATTAATCGGAAGCTATCTACCGATTGTTTAACGATCTGTCAAAAGTAGAGTTTACGAGGCAAGTTTCTCAATCGATTTAAGAGATACGACGAAGAAAGAGAGTCGATCAGACATTCTCGGAAATTGCACGATCGAAGTATAGTACTTTCTAACGTTTTATACGGCTCTGTTCAAATCGTAAGAAAATACATACAACAATCCTTTTAATTTATTATAAATAAATGTAAAATTCATATATCGAAACTGTGAGCATTGAAAAATATTTTGAATTAATTTTCGAGATAATATCGGAAAAATGTAGCAAAAAATATTCCTAACAAATTTGAATTTTGCAACTTCTTAAATTAGAAAAAAATATCTACGGTAAATTCACATTTCTAAATATCCTCATTTTTAAAGAAGTTTCTTCCTTGACAATTATAAAAATCGCTAATTGCAATGTCGAAATATCTAGTCACCTTTTTTCATAATACATAATTTTATTTCCGAATTTTTATAACATTTTTATAAATCTTTATTTGAAGGTCATTTGTGAACATTTATTTTATAGACAAAAGGTTACAACCCAAGTACTGCAAATTGAGAAAAGAAGAGGGCAGGATTCCTTTTACTCACCTCAGGTGATATCACGAATCGAATATTGATAAAAGAAAACTAAATCGCAAGAAGCTTGATCGAAGAGCGAAAGGTAGCGGGGACAGATATCCGTCGATCGTGTGAACGATGTTTCGCGACTATGCGCACATAAATAAACGATGGCCAATGTCCGAAAGTTGATCATGACTTGACGACACGCTATATCACAGTTCGCACTATTCTAGACCAAATGCTGTAAGTACAATGCCGTAGCCAGCTTTGAATTTCGAACTATAGACACATTATACCCTACATACTATTTCAGAAGCAACAAGCGTTGCGAGATCACGTCAGACACGCGGTGGAAATCGAGCAAACTCCACCCTTTTCTAATTGCGTTTATCGCTTCTATCCATAACCGCAATAATTTCTTTGTTGAGTGTATTTATTGCTCCTAATCATTATAATTTATTGTCTTATTTCTTATCACTTTTATACATAGAATTGTTTGTATATATTTAGAAAAACAACCATTTTTATTTACTTATATATATATAGAAATATTACTCTTTACATACTCTGTGTACAAATAAGTAAAATGTATATTATAAATATATACTTGTATAGCATAACATATTATAAGTATTTATTTAAGACATTTATGTTTATGATTATTTTATTTATATACGTAGGACTATTTTTATTTATATATCTGATTTTATGATTTATGATTTATACGATTTACATCTGCTTTGTTATCTTTCAGATATACATATGTCAAGAAAATTTGTCAAACTATTATTGAAGGTTATTGCACTATTATCGAAGGAAAACATGAGTCTATATATTCGGACAGAGCATTAAGAAGCAGTACCGTACATAGTGAAGAAGGGAGCCCGCACTTAGGGAGTTTAGTTCTGATTCTTAGTTATTTTTGTATTTTATGAAAATTGAATGAATATAATAATAATTACCATAGTATCTAACAGGTTTTACGTACTTTTATAAGGTAATTATATACAATTAATATTATTTAATTATATATAATTATATTATTTCTGTATTAAATAGACTTAACGTAGAAATTAAATCGTAAAATTAAAATGTTACAGTATCAAGTACGATGTGATCCCGAATTTCGTAATTTCTAAAAATTTCTAAAAACGGCTCTGCTAAGTAGATATAACAAAAGATTATACACAACAAAATTGCTATATTGTATATACTATACGATGTAACTATACAAAATGGTACTATACTTGTATTGTCTTTCTACTATATTTATATTATGGATTATTTAATTGCTAGTATTGATGGAATTGTAGGAAAATATTATTAACCTTTATATTAATAAGATAGAAAAGGTTGTTAAGGGATAATATTGCTATAATCCTGTTTGTAATTATATTTCTTGCATATGTACATATAATAATTTTTTACATATCTTTTATATCTCATATTTGTAAATTTAAAAAAAATGTTTAGTAACGCACTTTAAAATAAGGACGAATATAAGCGACTAGTGACAGGAATGGTAGGCACTTAATTAAAAGTGTTCTGTTCTGTCGTTCACAGCATAGCTGTAAATTCCTCTCCCCAATTTTTTGTGCAACGAGTATCGCGCTCCCTAATTACAGGCAATCTGCCTGAAATTGAGATCTTTTTTGCCTTTTTTTAGTACTTCGCATAAGCACTTACCTACAGACCTGCGCACCAACGTACTTTCTTCCTCTTGTATTTAGAAGTCTAGAATTAGAGTAACTTATCAGATATTTCTATTTTCTCTTATTAAAAATTCAATCATATTAATTAATTTATTTTTAATAATTCATTATTAAATATCGTTATCAACCTTTTCTCTGCTTCGAATTTTCAAAAAATACAAAATTAAAATTTAAAATTTTAAATATGTAGTTATCATTGATCTATTGTATGATCGGTAGATAAGGTAGGTCAAATATGTACAGTTAAATTAATAAATATGTACATATTTTATAATACTGATATATGTTGTTCTTTGCCAATTCTTATAATTTTGAATTTCGAATTCTTAATTAACTTAATTATGCATTTTTACAACTATATTCTTGTACAAGTATGCACTTACATTCTCTCTTTTTATATTACCGTATTTCTTCCATTCCATTCAGTCATTCTTGAACGACAATAAGGCACGTGCATTCAAAACCTTGAATACCCGCGCATTCTTCGTTTACGAAACAATTTCAAACACTCGAACATTCGTTCCAACATTCTTCTTCCACATGTCTAGGTCACGTGTCCTTCATCCGCACATTTATTGTCCTTACAGATGTTCTTCGATTAGTCTATACAAAATTCTACGATTTCTCCAATGTTATCATCCACGATTTTGGCATTCCACAGCATAATAATTTTGACCATAGAATTCGTAAGTTTTCACCCTGTAAATATGCACCTTATGGTATAGTAAATTTTAATACGATAGAACTCGCTCCTTACGAGTCGATAGGTTACCCACTGTACAAGATTTCAAATCCTATAACCACAAAGTTCGTTTGTGCCATAATTGTTTTGTTTATTATTTTTAAAAACTCAATCTATCATGGTATTCACACTACACTGACTATATACAAATATTTTTCTAATATGATTAGAATTAGATATGAAAAAATTTCTTTTAATTTTGTAGGAATCATGTATGTACAATCACAATTAATCAATATAAATTCAAATTTAACAGATACAATGGATCTGTCAGATAAATTTGTCACTAACCGACAGTAACAGCTAACATGGAAATTATAATTAACATATGTACCTACATCAGTCGATAAGTCAGTGAGGCTTCTTTATTACTTCGTACTCTTGGGGAAACACATAGTTGCCATGAAGGGACTAAACGAATAGAAGTTAATGATACATTTTACTTCGTTTGATATTACCACATCAGTTGGTAATAGGTTAGGTTTGAATAAGATTAATATTATGACATACTAAATATGGAAGATGGTGTAAAAGGTGCGTTTATGTTCAAAATACCTGCTATTTTTCGATTTTTATAAATAAATTAAGCATATTACAAAAGTTATTCGTAAATTATTAGCAATTATGTAAAGATGCACTGGATATATAATAGTGAAAGTAATATCCAGATGTAAGTGTATGCATAACATTTTTTTCACTCATTGTGTCCTCATTTTCCTGCTTTTTCTTTCTTAATTGGAGGTTAATCTTGTTACTTAGTGAATATTGTATCGTTAAAATTAATTTTATCATTATCAGCAATATAACATTGATATTATTGACCATCTATTAATCCAGTCACTGTATTTATTTCAGCTGAAATAAATCATACGTGTGTATAATGTGTGAAGCTGATACATATGTAATGTTACACGTAAGGTTAGTCAAAATGTGTTCTTTTATCATAATCGTTATATCCCTGTATTTCTCGGAGATAACCAAAAGCATCGTCGAGCATTTTCTTCGCCACTTAAGAACAGCTTCTCATTGAAATGCTGAAGTACTGCTGCGAGCACTCGGCACTTGTTTCTAAGAACGAGTCACACAGTGAAATATAGCCTGTTTCAGCGGTCGATTCAAAGGCGGGACCACTTTGAACGTTATTTGATCGAATTAAATTTATTTAGCAAATTTCTCCGGTTCGTATTCAATTTCCATTCTTATCGTTTAAGTTTATTAAATAAATGCGTCGTTTACATATAATTATTGTTATGTTTCAATGTAAGTTATATTATGAACGATTTTAGCCCAAATGATCTATACAAATTTTATTTTCTGTAAATCAAACAAGTAATTTTTCTATAAATTAATATAAAAAGGATTATTTCGATGGAAAGTCAGACATTTTTTTAAATTTAAACATTTATGTACGTAAAATATTATAAATCCATAAAGTTAGTGTAGACAAATACATTTTCACTACTAAGTAATACTGAAATGAATAATGCGACGTGTATAGTTTTTGTAAACAAATGATAGGAGAAAATAAACGAATTTTAAATTTACTCACGGTTTTGCCATTTGTCACGTATATAATTTTTTTGTTTCCTTTTCAGATGAAATCAACCCTGATGAAACTCTAAGTATAATAAAAGTGGGGATAGTTTTAACGATAGTGTTTATTCATAAAAATACTATAAAAATATAAACATTTTTAACAAAATTTAATTCAAATTTTTATTTTAGATTTTTATGTACAATATTTTCGACATTACTAGGAATTAGTTGATATTTTGTATGAACAAACTTATTATTAAAATGTAATAGTATTATGTACCAAAAAATAATGTGGTTGTTTCTAGTTTAAATGGATATTATGAATTCATAAAGGAAAATTGGTGGGTGGAAACGTCGATTCCTCTCACGTTCACTTCCGGATGAAGAATAAAACAGATCGATGAATACTCCGCGTTATCAAAACGAAAAGGAAAACGGTTGCGTACTTTACTAAAAAAAGTAGGACCTGTCAATAAATTAAGCTTTACACAAAAAGATGTCGTCACAGCTATTGACATAACTATTTAATGTATTTGAAACTTTCGAAGATATCAACGCAATAAAAACGAATGAAGAAAAATCATTACATATGTAATTATTTAATTTTTATTACTTTTTAATTATTTTGCTTATCATAATTAGATTATTCTTTTATAATAATTATGTTACATAAAGTAGTAATAAGAAAAAACAATTAATGAGAATCTTCTATCTTTAAACACATTTACAGAAAGGAATTAAAATTTTAAATACTTATTTGATTTCGAAACTTATTTTTCGAAGATACGAAACGTTCCATGTTGCTATGCAGATATTTGACGTATCGGTACAGTGATTTTATGTACTTTACCGGAGTATGTATATCGCGATAATCTCATTGTTGATTTGTTTGAACGGATTGGCAGATCGAGGAAAGAGTAGATAAGAATCCATTCGTTTTCAGATTAACATGGTAACAATATACAGGGTGAACTATAAAACCTAGCAAAGTTGCATCTGCTCTCTAATCGAAATTGTATTAGAATATATATCAGTGGAAATGATAAAATCGTTCAAAGACATTCCTGTGAGAAATTTGTAATACGTAACTGACCATTTTGTTCAAATGGAATATACGAAATGTTTGAAACTATATTCAGGTATTCACTGTAAGTCGGAAGATGTACCATTCGTCAAGAATTTTTTCTTTTCAAATGTAACTAAAGATTTCCTCTCTTAACCATCCTCTTTTCAAATTGTGCTAACTTTCTTTCCCAAATTTCAATAGAAAAAGAGGCATGATTCCTTCAGCCGACCCAAACCACCCTATAGACAGGTGATGAGCCGTGCAGTCAAACGAACCTCACCTCCAGGAAACGAGATGAAAAGACGTATCACTATAGTACTAACCTATGAAGACACCCTGTATCTCAAATTTCAATGAAACAAGACATACAACTCACCCCAATTATTCCAAACCACCTTACAAATAAATAATATTCTACACAGCCAAAAATGATGCATAGCTGATAAGTGATAAATGAGAAGAAGATATTAAACTCACTTACTATCTCAATATCTCCCAGGAATTTTTTGCTTCTCTAAAATTCAACTAAACGAGGAAAACGACCATCCCGGTTATCCCATACTACCCTATAGATCGGTGATGGTCCACGCAGTCAAATGATATTCAACCATAGAAGGTGAGACGAAGCATCAATTTAGGGTGAACTGACTATCTTGCTATTTTCCAGAAATTTTTCACTTTCCCTCCACTTTCTTCGAAACGAGAAACGCGATCGTCCCACCCATCCTAAGCTACTCTATACGGAGATGACACGCCACGTAATGAAATGGTACTCAACTGTAGAAGGTAAGATGAAGATACATCAATCTAATACCAACCTAATATCTCAATATCTTCCAAAAATTTTTCACATCTCTAAAATACAACAGAACGACGGATTGGCTCAGTTATCCCAAAATACTCCATAGGGAGGTGATGCAGTGAAATGTTATTCAACTGTAAAAAGTTAGACGAAGATATACATCAATTCAGGATTAACCTGTTATATTGATACTTTTCAGGAATTATTCACACTTTCAAAATTCAACGAAACGACAAATACGATTGGCCCAGTTATCCCAAAATACTCCATAGAAAGGTGATGCAGTTAAACGATGAACTATAGAATATAACTGCAGAAAGTTAGACGAAGACATACATAAATTCAGAATCTATTTATTACATTTATATCTTTCTGGAATTGTTCACATCTATAAAATTCAACGAAACGACGGATACGATTGGCCCAGTTATCCCAAAATACTCTATAGAAAGGTGAAGAAATTAAATGATGAACTATAGAATATAACTGCAGAAAGTTAGACGAAGACATACATCAATTCACAATCAATCTATTACATTCATGTCTTTCAGGAATTGTTCACATCTCCAAAACTGAACGGAACGACGAATACGATTGGCCCAGTTATCCCCAAAATACTCCATAGAAAGCTGATGCAGTTAAATGATACTCAGCTGTAGAAATTCATACGAAGACATACATCAATTTAGGATCAACCTATTATATTGTTATCTTTCAAGACTTTTTTACTTTTCCAAACCTCCACAAAACGATGGATCCGATTGCCTCAGTCATCCCAGAATACTCCATAGAAAGATGATGCAATTAAATAATACTCAATTATAGAAAGTCAAACGTAGACATACATCAATTCAGGATGAATTTATTATACTAATATCTTTCAGGAACTTTTTACTTTGCGAAAACAACGAAACGACGGATTCGATTGGCTCAATCATACCAGAATACTCCATAGAGAGATGATACAATAAAATAATACTCAATTGTAGATAGTCAAACGTAGACATACATCAATTTAGGATGAATTTATTGTGCTGATATCTTTTAGGAATTTTTTATTTTCCAAACCTCAACAAAACGACGGATCTGATTGGCTCAGTCATTCCAGAATACTCCATAGAGAGATAATACAGTTAAATAATACTCAATTGTAGAAAGTCAAACATAGACATACATCAATTCGGGTTTAATTTATTATGCTGATATCTTTCAAGAATTTTTTACTTTTTCAAACCTCAACAAAACGACGGTCCGATTGGCTCAGTCATTCCAGAATACTCCATAGAGAGATAATACAGTTAAATAATACTCAATTGTAGAAAGTCAAACATAGACATACATCAATTCGGATTGAATTTATTATGCTGATATCTTTCAAGAATTTTTTACTTTTTCAAACCTCAACAAAACGACGGTCCGATTGGCTCAGTCATCCCAGAATACTCCATAGAGGGATGATGCAATTAAATAATACTCAGTTGTAGAAAGTCAAACGTAGACATACATCAATTCAGGATAAATTTATTACGCTGATATCTTTCAGGAATTTTTCACTTTGCGAAAACACAACGAAACAACGGATCTGATTGGCTCAGTCATCCTAGAATACTCCATAGAGGGATGATCAATTAAATAATACTCAATTGTAGAAAGTCAAACGTAGACATACATCAATTCGGGATGAATTTATTATACTGATATCTTTCAGGAATTTTTCACTTTGGGAAAACACAACGAAACGACGGATTCGATTGTCTCAATCATACCAGAATACTCCATAGAGAGATGATGCAATTAAATAATATTCAATTGTAAAAAGTCAAACGTAGACATACATCAATTCAGGATAAATTTATTACGCTGATATCTTTCAGGAATTTTTCACTTTTCGAAAACACAACGGATCCGATTGGCTTAGTCGTCCCAAAATACCCCATAGAGAGATGATGCAATTAAGTAATACTCAATTGTAGAAAGTCAAACGTAGACATACAACAATTCGGGATAAATTTATTAGGGCTGATATCTTTCAAGACTTTTTTATTTTTTCAAACCTCAACAAAACGACGGATCTGATTGGCTCAATCATTCCAAAATACTCGATAGAGAGATGATGCAATCAAATATTACTCAATTGTAAAAAGTCAAACGTAGACATACATCAATTCAGGATGTATTTATTGTGCTGATATCTTTCAGGAATTTTTTACTTTTCCAAACCTCAACAAACCGACGGATCCGATTGGCTCAGTCATCCCAGAATACTTCAGGGAGGGATGATGCAATTAAATAATACTCAATTGTAGAAAGTCAAACGTAGACGTACATCAATTCTGGATGAATTTATTATACTGATATCTTTCAGGAATTTTTCACTTTTCGAAAACTCAACGAAACGACGGATTCGATTGCCTCAATCATCCCAGAATACTCCACAGGGAGATGATGCAATTAAATAATACTCAATTGTAGAAAGTCAAACGTAGACATACATGAATTAAGGATGAATTTATTGTGCTGATATCTTTCAGGAATTTTTCACTTTGGGAAAACACAACGAAACGGGAAGGACGATCGTCCCAGTTATCTCAAACCACCCTGTAGACAGGTGATGGGCCACGCAGCCAGGCGATTCTCGGCTGTCGGAGGCGAGGCGAAGAGAGGCGACGCAGCCCCGTGCCCGTGGTGAATTTCCTCGAGTGGAGGCAAAGTTTGATTTTGCGGAGGGCGCACGCCCCGCTTCCAGCTGCACAACCGACTGGCCTTTAAGCAGTCACGAACGAGCCCTCGTTCGTTGCAGCCGTGGAAAACGTCCCTTTTTCCACGCGACGTCCTCCTCACTATCCATCCCCATCAGTGACAAGTAATCCTCTCGAATTCCGGAAATCGTTATCCGCGTTACGCGTGTGCTCCCTTCATCTGTCAGTGCATCAGTGATCCATTACCTAGTTTCGTCTCCTACAACTTTCCAACGGTGGAGAGATGTTCCTGGGTGTAGAGGGCAAGGGCTACTTCACGTAAGTCTGTCACGATTGCATCGCCGTTTGAGGACGAGCTTGAGGAATAACTCAGATAGACCCCGTCTCTTGGTCTGATCTTTTTAGCCTGGTTTGCGGTGTTAACGGGTTTCCTCGTTCGAAATTCTGGGTAGACCCGGAGTTTGTCGTTCGCTCATCTAGGCGAGTTTATCGAATTAGCTCCACGGGACGGGGATTGGGATTCTAGGCTCTGGGCCGAGAATTAGCATGCAAAATAGTTGGAGAACATTGACGAATCGACTGTTTCTATAGATGCTTAAGGATCTCTTGTTAATCTCGACACTTGTTCCAGGAATTATGCATTTGTTTATCCATCCTAGCGTGAAAAGTAAATCTGTATTAGGAGTTTTTTTTATACTCTATGGTTAGAGCTCTGCGTTTCTAGGATCGACGTGACGATGCTTCGTTGAGATTAGGGTACATTTTTATATAGTAGAATGGAAATTTATAGACGTTTGATTGATGGAAATTTGCTTTTGTTAAGCGAAGAATGGGATGTTTCTATGTTTAAAGGTAAACGGGCGATCGTGTTAGCTATTAGTCGTGTTGCTAAGCGCGTATCTTATTGTCGACGCAACATGTTCTCGGCTTTAAATTGCATATTGATCATTATAAAATATCCGCGTATACGCGTTGCACAAGATCATTACTTTCTGATTCTGCGTGATGTGATTGAATACCAAAAACACATATATTATTTTTTCATTCTTGCAAAATTTAAGGCTGCAATAGTAACTGGGTAAATTACTACATAGAGAGCAAGATGCGATTTTTATTATCGTGTTAAAAGTTACGATAAAACGAATATTTAAATATATATACATTACATAAAACATTTCATCTTTACAATGTATTATTTTAAGAAGTAAAATAATCTTGCGCTTTCGAAATTTTCAAGACATTAAAATTAGATTTAGAATTAGAAAATTAAAAGATACGCATATTTATCCAGTTTAAGAATTAACCACAGCTCTTAAGTATCGAGGTAACATTTCTGTATCAAAGAAGATTTTACAAAGGGTGAAATTTCTGAAATTTATTGTGTTTGGAGCAACGCAATGAATTGCTTATTCAAGTCTCGAAGATAAGTTTATTTAATGAAGGTATTTAGTACTTCGCTTCACTTTGCGGTTTTATCGTGAAAAGAATTATTTAATCAGTAATTATTCTCCGGAAGATGAAATCGCTTAGCATAACATTGGCACAAAATTAATTGCCTGGAAATTGTTTCTATTGTATTAAGTTTAAGATTGTTGTCATTATATAGATAACGCTAAATATTTATTATACATGTTATATGTATAAATAAAATATGTAATATATATTGTAATATTAACTAATATATTCTCAATGATTGTTAATATTATCATATAAACAAAGTATTATATTATTCACTAACACTGCACAATTACTACAATAATGCACTGTATTATTACTATAGTATAGTATGCTATACGTACGTTGTACTGTAGTATAATATATTATATGTACAAATTGTATGCATATTATACCAGTAGTATAGTTATATTATAATATTATAATATAATATGCTTTAGTAATAGTATAATAGTGTGCTATCACTATAATATATTATGCTATATATGTATTAGTGTGTTGAATTAATGATAGATTCGTNATTACAGGAGTGTAAGATAACATAACTTTTTGTCACAGTAGGATATAAATGAAGTACTACAATATAACAAGTTTTATCATTAGTATGTAAACAAGAAACCAAAACGAAAACGCTACAAGTGACAGTATTATTTTAATATTATTCATTGGATTTTGAAAGTAAATATGTTCAACCTTTTAGTTGCTTGTAACTCCCCTTTGATGGCTGCTATATTTCTGTGATGGATATATGTATTCACTCATACAAGAAATTTTTCGAACGTTTATATTCGCTACTTTCAACAAGTGTAATATATGTATCAAACTGGAGTGTTTAAAACAATATGGTACATACAATAAGGTAAACAATTTTAAAAGTAATTCGTCTCTATTGGTACAGAACTTTCATTATAAACATTTTATTACAAATTATAAACTATATTTATTTTTCTTTTTTTGCAAATTGTATATTTATTTATTAAAAAAATTATTTAAGTATATCGTTACAATATATTTCATTCCAGAAAATACTATATTAATTATATTATTGCAATTGTTAGACATTGTACATTTTGTTGCAAAAAAATTCAGTAAAACGTAAATAATCGTTTTATCTTATAAATAAAATTAATGGTGTTTCCAGATAATATTACATGTTTCTTAGTGTAGATACTATATAAAATGTTGAACTATTTCGTAATTTTATTGACCTATTCTTAAAACTATTGTTCTTATATATATATCATATTAATTTAAATATTTTAATATGATACAAATACTTCAGTCGTTAACAATAGTGAATGTAAAGGTTCGAATATTTCCGTGTATGAATATATTAACGACGTGATAAAAATCAGTCAGAAAATAAACCGTGAAATTTATTCTTATGCTGTAACATATTTAATTTCTCGATAATAATTTTAAACGTTTTATGCAAATTATATTTAATGGAATTGACAAGAATAATTGTTTTATAAATAACATACATTTATAATTCAAATACAGTCGATTAAATGATAACTTTAGATAAATATCTTATTTTAACAGCAATTAAGTTCGTTTTCATTGTGCTTCTACATAAATATGTAAATGAGTTTCAGTTTTATTTTTAAATAGTGTGAATTCCAGTACAAACTAAAGTTAACTTTGCAAGAAGTACGTGAAACAGTTATATTTGGAAAAAAAACATTTCACGAAAGAGTTTCACGCTGGTGCGTTTTTGTCAAACGAAAACTCGCTGAGAAAACAGGACCTTGCAAATTTTTTTTCACTTCGTGCTTAATTCTTAATACTATTCGGTTGTTCGGAAAGTAACTTCGTTTTTTCCAAACACAGAACCTAATTATATTTTTTTACAACCAACTTCACACTTAAGTCGCATAATCATTATATATTTTGACATCTGATATAGTAAGGCATGTATGTTAAAAATTTTGTTTGATTCTTTGTAATAATTTTTGTATGGTGCCCTATCAAAGATGGAAAATCGGAAGCAGCATTTTCGCTATATTTTACACTTTTACTATCGAAAAGGTGAAATGCAATTCAAGCAAAACGAAAATTATGTGGAGAAGATGTATTGGCCAAACGACAATGCCAAAATTGTTTTGCAAAATTTCGTTCCGCCAATTTCGATGTTGAAAATGCACCACGATCTGGAAGGCCCGTTGAAGCCGATGACGACAAAATAAAGACACTGATAGATGCAAACCGCCGAATAACAACTCGTGAGATTGTTGAGAGGTTAAATTTGTCGAATTCGACCGTTCATGATCGTCGTGAAACGTCTTGGCTTAATTTCAAAATTTGAAGATGGCAAAAGGTATTGGACCAGAATGGAGAATATATAATTTAATAAAATGTTTATACACTCTAAAAGAATCGTGTTTCATTTTCACAAAAAAAAACGAAATGACTTTCCGAACAGTCCAATAGTAACGCCATCTTGTGGCGTTTGAAGGTTCTTTTATTACATATTTGATAGAAATAGTTCCAAGTGACAATATCGAGCGTCCATGAATATTCATTTAGCCTGTTGTTATTACGTTTATTTTTTGTGCAAGAGTAAAAATGAAATAGTCTACGAAATAGTTTTTGTCGAGAATCATGTGAACGCGCAATTATTCATATTAGGCTTATTAAAAGAAAGAACAAGATCGCGTGTTAAAGGTTATAAAATGTACGCATGACAGAAATCTGTATTTACGTTATACGCAATGTTTTGCATTACGAATGATCATTTTCCTAGAAGAACTGGTTGTTAAAACTATCAAAGAAAAATAAGAACTGTTTTTAAATACTTTTATAGGATATGTAGCACATGTAGTACGATCGATAGAAATTAAGTAGATTATATAGCTCGGCTCTTAATTAACAAAAAGTGTTGAAGGAAAAAGTGGAATAGCAATATTTTCTTTTAAATAGGAATATATTTTCTATGGTATAAATTACTGCTGTACGTCATTAGATGGAATATATAACAAAATTTATACATACATACATATATTATTGAACAATTTGTGTATTATTACGCGTTTTATAAAACTCTATATTTATTACGAAATCTATTAAGAAAACTGTCAAAATTTTTCTTAATTATATTTAATACTTCGTATACCATCTTTTTGTTAATTTCAGTTGTTTTTTTTCGTTTGGGACATTTCTGGTGGGTTATTTCTATCTCTGTCATTATTTTTCTAATCGTAACCAGGGAAGAGACATAATCTGCCCCATCTGCGTGGGCCACCCCATGTATATCGACGCTACAGCTCACCACATAGAATTTTTTACATTACTTTACTTAAAAATAAACAATTTGTTGTAATTATTTGAACGTACAAATATGTTTCGTTTAATAGATATAATATTATAAATTTCTAAACATATTTTTAAACATTGCTTGCACGTGTTATTAAGTAAATACATATGTTAGAATATTTCATTAATTTATGTGTTTATAAAATATATTTACTTCATTTACAACTTCTAAGTATTATTTATAAATATTCATTTGTAAATAAAAACAACTCATAAATTTGACGACAAATATAATAAAATTCAAAATTATTTTTTAATATAGATGGAGTTGATGGAAA
>NIJG01000032.1:223213-246303 GCA_002201625.1 Euglossa dilemma | reverse complement strand
TAATTTTTAACGATAATTTTCTACAATTTTCACGTCACGAGAAAAATTGCATTTCCTAATAAAGCAATATTATATATCGCATATATTTAATATTTAATATATAGTTTTATGATTACCAGAAATTTTTTTAATGAATTTCATACCGTATATACAAACAATTTTTCCTCAACAGAGCTACCTCTTCGTGATGAACAACCAGTGAAAGTGGCAGGTACTAAAGAAAGACCAAGGAAATCATCGAGAAGAATGTCAAGGAAATCAGAGGGGGTGGATGAACGCCCCATGGATCCGGGGCTCAAACTTGGTACCACTTGAATGCAAAAGACAAAGGTTTGTTTTGATACGAAATTTAAATGATTTTTAAACAATTACGTAGATTTTTGCATAAACGTTTCTATTATTACATTTAAACATACCGAGAGCATGATTAAATTAAACATTAAACGAGGTGACCAATTTTAATCTGTTATTGCAAATATTTTTAGAAGTATATTGGTTAATATTGAAATAATACTAACCCTTTCACGAGTATCCGTTTCGACAGTCTTAAGACGATTTTTCTTTTAAATTACTAGCGCCACCATGGTTTATATCTCCAATATCGTTTATCGTATAATCGTATATATCGTTGAATTATTTTCCAATTTTCTTTTCTTCTTTTTAATATGTGTCATATTGCCTGCACAATATTGTGTTTCCAAATTTTCCGACTGTACAGATACAACTGTACTCGTGAAAGGGTTAAAAATTATTAACAATTATTAAAGATAAGAAAAAATATTTCTAAGTGTTCTTTCTACAAAATGATAAAATTCAAATACTCCATATAATGCACGTTAAATTGAAGTATAATATTTAATCTGTGTTACTATTCAAATGATGTACTATACATGCATGTGTACTGAAATTTATAAGTAGCCACTATTTTATGGCTTTTTATTGCACTAAATGACTTGATATAGGAGATAGTAAAATTCATCTTAACATGTACAGGGTAGCTGTACACTGAAAGGATGAATGATATAATACCAATGTAATTTTTAAAACCACATGCTTTTAAAATTTCTTATTATTTTATTTGGAAATATAATTAATAAATATTTTTCGGTATTATGTATGAAAACAATTATTCTCAAATGATCACCATTTTTCTGTTCATAAATAAAAAAGATTGAAAGTGAACAAGTTATGACTTTTTTAAACTCATCAGTGGCTACCCATTTTTTCAATGGCTACCCTGTATCATCCAAATAAAAAAATGTAAGGTCCCAATTTAAAAAATTAATTTGTCATTGAAATCTCCATTACAGCTCCATTAAAATAATTATTCATAACAAATATCGTACTTTTTATACAAAAATTTTTATAGAAACATCTTTTTGATTATTTTAGACATTCGTTCTACATAGCAGATGTAATAAAAATTTCTTATCACTGCATAAAACGAAAAAATAATTCATTGCGTTCTCGTAAGTATATCTAATACTTGCAATAAAACAAAAAATTATGCTATTTTTATTCGAGATAAACGAAAATGTTATATTTCCTTATTTTTAAATATTAAAAATTGCATTTATTAAATGATTTTATGGAATAATTAATTTCTGAAAATATAATTCTAATGTGATCAACAAAAAGAAAATGTTTATTTGTAATATATAACAGTAAATTGAATTCTATTGACTTTGTTTCCATTTATTCCAATTTTTTTTTTTCTTTATAGAAATTTTATTAAAGTAGTATAAATATTACTTTATATTTACTTCAAAGTACAAATGAGCAGTACGCGGGATGGGCAAATCTTGGCTTTGGGCCCTGTTTCCTGCGACGATGACAATGATGGCGTACGTCACTGTAACGACGGCTACCTCAACTTCGGTACCGTCTCTCGCTATCACTACTAGCAGCGAAATCCTCGATACGAAAAGGGTAAAGTAAATTAACATTCTTTATTTTTTTACATTTATCAATTTTTCTGGGTTTATATATATGTATGTTTTTTTAATAACTACTACATACTAATTACTAATTATTTACATGTATATATGATACATATATAATCTAACATAATATATAATTAGTATATAGTGCATTAGTATAATCAGTAATTAGTAATATAATTAAATATATATATTATTTAGTAATTAGTGTTAATATAATGTATTTAATTATATTAGTAATTAGTAATTAGTAATTACCGATATTAATAATTATATAATTGCATGTATATATAATTATTAATTGATTCAACTGTGGTTTATTGAAATATAAAAACTCATTGTCTTAATATTTGTTTCAAATTATACAAATACAAATATTATACAAAGTGTGATAAAATAAAATAGTATATTTTCCCTGTATAAAGCTTAGCTTCCAAGAAATTTAAATTGAAAAATTTGCTGAATATTTTTCTAGTGTCTAAGTAGAATCTTTTATTCATATTTCTTAACTTATCTTTTTAAATCTTTCATTTTTTAATTTAGAGTGTTTATTACTCACAGTCTACATTTTTAACAAATTATTCCAACATTACTAAATATTTTATAATTAAAATTAAGATCTGGTTGTAATAAAAAAATAACACATAATATACATTACACTAAAATACATAGTATTTACTAGTTTTTCAAGATTAGGATACTTATTGCAACGAAAAGCAGAGAAACAGCAATTAATTTTCGTACCTTCTTACATACTGAATTCAAAAGTTCTAAAGCAGAGCTTTATTTATCTATAAATTCATTCGATAATTATTTTATAAATTTGTCATCAATTCAGACGCAAAGAAATTAATTAATATCAATTCCAGATGTCTAAAGTTTCAAATGAATTTCCAAAACCTAGAACATAATGTAATGCTATCTATCAGCCCCTTAAGCCTGGCACATCGTTCCAAGAAATAATTTTTGGAGAACGATACAAATTACCAGGTTTTACCAAGGCCGAGAGTACCGAAACCTACTCGATAGGTCCTAATCCTAACGACCCTCTGTTGCATTAACCTCGACATTCGAGCTGTTGCCAATAAGAATACCGTCCTCCGGCTCTACTTTATTCGGCACTTAGGTTTCTGCAAAGAGAACAAGTTTCGAAGCGCCGATTTCTTCGCAGCGATAGGGATCCTTACAAGAGGATCCTTTACAATAGAAATAGTAGCCATGTACCACCACAGAACGATGACCATCCTTCCATTGAATTCCAACTCCAGCATTCGAGCAATGAAACGTGACTGTTTCTTCAAATAGCTAAATCACGTGTACAGATTTTATCAACCGTGTTCAATTTCAAACTCGGTCCCACTTTGTCTCAGCATAAAGTTTCAATCTTCCAACACGTGTGCCAGTATCCTCTGTGAAAATATGATAGGTTACGTAACGTCAATGATCAAAACGCGATATATATTTATTAAATCTACCTTTTCTGGATGTTAGCTTATCTTGTGATTGCTGTACAAACAAGAGTTGGAATTGTAGACAAAAGTCTTCGTGAAATTATCTGGTAAATAAAATTAAATCTGATATAAACTATTCTAGTGCTACATTTGCGAGAGTGAGTATTCGGTGTGAATGTCTTTTACGAGCAACTGTGTTGTAGGTAAGCGAGAAGATCAACTACTCGAGATTAGGGTGTGAAGGAAGAGCGCATGCTACTCGAGTCTTGGATGAACGTGACCGAATGTGTCTCCGGAATATGTGCTCAGTTTGTCTAGCTAGAGTGAAAGAGGATGTAAGATAGAGAAGATACGCAGGTGTTAGTATATGTGCATCAATAAAAAATGAGCATTCCTACATAATTTATGTCCTTTTATATAGAACGAAGTGTCGGAGCTTCTGCATTGTGTTATATTTCATTATAAATTGAAATTAAATGCACGATTAATTAAATTACGTTGAATCTCACTTTTACACCTTACTGGATATAGTAAAAATCATGTTGAAGATCCCATAGTGGTGTTGGATGACAGACGATCTTAATTGACATTTAAACACTGAAAGGTCCTAGTTGATGGAGTTCAAAATATCTTACTTATTTTTACTTTGACTAAGGACCAATATATCTTCACTCCATTAAAAGGGAAGAATATATAAGCATCTCTGAAAATTTTACAGTGTTAATTCCTTTTCTACTAACTCGTAGGACATTATTGTATTTCCTGACGTAGCCCAGCTGTAGAACTCGTATTATATATAGAAGTGTTCCGAAATATATTGACTCCTTGGTACTCGAGAGACGAGCTTCACTCGTCATTAAATTAAATTCTAAAGATCTAAGTTAATTAATATATCATATTTAAAATTATCCAATGAAACGTGAAATGTCGAAGTAAAATAATTATACTTCTTAATATCGTCGACTTTATGGCAGAAAGTCTTCGAATTACTATTTTTCTGTAACGTGAAAATCGCCGAGCTCAAAGGGCTAGAAATCCGGGTTCCAACGTCAGCAATAAGTATTATTCTTTCAGTCACCATTGGAACTTAAAATTCTCCTAAAAAATGAGAATTGGATAAAGATATTAGTGACATAAGCAACGAAAAATTAATTATTTAATTGATCAACCTGATTCTCATAATTACAAATAAAAGAACTACATGTTTTATAGGTTTAATATATTCAAGTGACCTATGTATAAACTTGAATATGACCACACGAGACATGGCCAGTGCACTTGAATCGTTTGTGTTGTTGAATCAGAGTCGTGCAGGAGCAGTAGCACACACTTACGTTTGTCCTAAGAGCTAGGAGTCAAAGCTTCTCCCTGTAGAGTCTGAAGGATCGTTTAATATATAGGGCCTCACGTATCCTAGTCAAGTTCCAAACATGCCAATTGATTAGGGTCACGGATCCTTAAGTGGGGACCAAAGGCAACATTCGTTTCATGTTTCAACGAGCTCACTGCTGCAATACATACACATATGTTTGAAGCTAACTCACGATATGGAGTAACAAGCATACTTGCAGTGGGTCAAAAGAATATTTGCACGCTATGTTACAGGAAAATTTACTTTACCAGAAAATAAATTGTAATTTTACCAGAATTTTCTGTATGTACACTGTGCTCACAGGGAATTTATTCTTACATTCTTTTTTCATTATTTTATTTTGAACAAAGCTTTGTTGGGATGTGCTGCATAAAAGATTGTACATGTGCGCAACAGTATTCTTTTTATGAAATATGCCAGTTTAAGTAGGTGAAATACAGGACTTTTCGCGTTTTTTAAAAAATATAATTGTAACAGTACAAGATGGAATAAAATTTTTCATTCAAAAAATGTGTGATTTCAGTGATTTTTTACAGTGTCCTTTAAATATTCTTAAAATGCGTATATTTAAAGCACAAAAAAATGTTGAAACCTACTTCCTTCTGTGAAAAGAATAGTCCAGGTAGAATTCATTATGCCCTACATGTAAGTACATAAACTTTCATTAAGGTCAAAATAGTTAGGTGAATTTTCTTGTAATATAGTGGGCAAAAATGTTTTGCTGACCCACTGTATATTCTTAATTTTCATGAAACAAACGAGTATTGATAATGGTAAGAACAATTGCACTGAAAATAATAACTTAAAGTTAACTCAAATTTATAGCAATAGTAATATATAATTTATTATTCAATCTTGATATAACGATTGAATTTTCATTTATTTTATATATAATATAAGTAGATCATCTTTATAATTACTGACCTATATCACCTTCATATACAGTCTTGAGACTGTAAAAAGTAAACACCTTATGTAGCACGTATTTTATGTAGTATACAATGCTGTATAAAAATATAAAAAAAGCATACGTAAGATGTTTAGCTTTACGAAGACAAAATAGTGTAAAAAATATTTTCAAATAGTGTTTGCACATTTTGTTAGACTCGAGTGTATTCTTAGATTCTATTGCTTCTTTATCGCTATTCAAAATTCACAAATCCTTTGAGAATACTGAAACAAATAGAAACACGACGAAAATATAACAGAAAAATAGTCGAGAGTAAACAAGTAAGCAAAAAGTTCGTAATGATATGGATGCTGATCCTATAGTTATAAGAATAGATCATTCCTTGAAATGGAACCAACGTAAACATCGCCATCTTGTTCATACTCTGTATAGAATGAGGACTTAATTCGTAATATCAATTAATATAAAATCAAATATCAATATATAACTAATTTATATCTGCATTATAATTTTTCTATGAAATTTACTATCCATTTATGTAATATTTTTTTTTAATGATTTATTTACTCGTTGTGGTTTGGCAGGGTAAATTTGGAACACCCTGTGTATAGGATGGTGGAAATAGAGTAGACAAGGGCTATCAACTAGCGCCCTGGGGTAACTAATAACCCTCACTCAGCCTGCTCACATCTCACCAGGGGAAGTCACGGTCCGGATAGGATTGAATTTAAAATTTGTAACTTGGTTAGCATAATCAGATAGAATACTAATAATCGCAATAAAAAAAAAATAATTTTTTAAAGAAATAAACCGTCATTCACGATTTGCATTTTATGTAGATATTGACTATCCTGAAAATTTTTATTCAATTACATTGAAAAAGACATCGTATTAGCACGTCTCCTAATTCTTCAAATATAATTGATTTCCAAGGAAGACAATCTTCTCCTAAAATGTTGGATGTAGGTTCAACAGGTTAATAGAGTAATGTAGATGCGACGGAATTACCTGGAAATTTTAATGGAAAATGATTATTATCTTCAATAGATTGCATTTTAGCATGTCAGATTGGATTACCTTAATTGGGAAACTCTGGCAACCAATTTTCATCCTTTTCATTGTGAGCATAAGCGGAAAATTATAAAACTAAAAACTGTAATTTTTTGTTTTTGGTAATATTATTATGGAAAGTGAAATAAAGTGAAATAAAAGTTATTTTTAATAGATTAAGGAAGCATTTAATGTGAAAGAAGTTTTAATTCTTCTTTCCAATTTCATGAGTTACTCGGGATCTGTTAAAACAACTCAAACATTACATTGTTTGCAACTTTTTCAAACATAGTTTCATTTGCATGTAATGGGTGTACCAAAATTCACGCAAGAAATAATTTTGATAGAAAACACAGGTTTTTAATTAAAAATTGTAAATTTTTTATCGATTCGTAAAGTATACAGTACAGGATTATGTATGAAATATCGGGTAAATGATCTCCACGGCTTTGCTGGAACATACGCATCCTTTTGTCGAAATTTTCCATCATCGTTTTGCATAAATATGGTTGAATTTCGTTGATACAGCTCTCAATTTCAAGACGTAAATGGTCACGGGCTTGTTAGTCTTTTTATCAGATAATAGGAACTACTTGAAAAATCATGTTTAATGTTTCATAGGGCATCACACTTCAATACTGCTTTATACAAATTAATATTGGGTTGTCCGGAAAGTTCGTGCCGATTTTCGGTAGGTAGCGTGCGAGACCTGCCTGAATATATCACAATTATTGAAAACAAATGACACGTGTACATATTCTAAAAGAAATAACTTCAGACATATTTGGAAAAAATTTTGGTTACGATTCGTTAATTTTTATCAGTTTTGTACTCCTTAGAATATGGTGGTAAATAAAGTGCATTATAGGCATTTAATGCTTTTCTTTTTCCGAAAGGGCAAAAATGCCAGACAAGCAGCAAATAAGATATGCGCTGTTTATGGCGAGGATACTGTAGCCGAAAGAACTGTGCGTTTGCTCGGTTTAAAGCTGGAAATTCGACCTTGAAGATCAAGAATGCCCAGGTAGGCCGTCCACCACAAGCGAAGATATGATTAGAACAGAAATCGAGAATAGCCCATGCTCAACATTACGTCAATTAGCAGGAATGCTAAATAAATCAAAATCAACTATCCACGATCATACTGTGAAGCTTGGCTATGTAAACCGTCTTGATGTATGGGTTCCGCATGATTTAACGAAGAAAAATCTGTTGGACCGCGTCTCCATTTGCGACTTGCTTTACAAGCGCAACGAGGAGACGCCATTTCTGAAGCAATTAGTGACGGGGGATGAAAAATGGATAATTTATAAAAATGTTCAGCGTAAAAGGTCCTGGAGAAAGCGTGATGAACCACCTTTAGTCACCCCAAAAGCCGGTCTTCATTCGAAGAAGGTAATGCTCTGTATCTGGTGGGACTGGAAAGGAATCCTATATTATGAGCTTTTACCAAATAATGAAACAATAGATTCGGCAAAGTATTGCTCTCAATTAGATAAATTGAAGACATCAATTGAACAAAAACGTCCAGAAATTGCGAATCGGAAGGGCGTCGTGTTTCATCAGGACAATGCGCGACCTCATGTGTCTTTGAGAACTCGGGAAAAATTGTTGGAGTTTGGTTGGGATGTTTTACTCCATCCACCGTATTCGCCAGACCTTGCGCCTTCGGATTTCCACCTTTTCCGATCATTACAAAATTCCCTTAATGGAAAAAATTTCAACTCTTTGGTCGAGATAAAAACCATTTGGACAATTTTTTTGCCGAAAAACCTGAGAGGTTCTGGAAGGACGGAATTCTCAAGCTGCATGAAAGATGGAGAAAGGTTGTGGAACAGAATGGTACCTATATAATTTAATAAATGTATACCAATATTTAAATGAGCTGCGTTTTAATTTTCCTAAAAATCGGTACGAACTTTCCGGACAACCCAATACATGCAATAATTCCCCATATAACGAAGCGGATATGTTCCATGCTATATGAACAATGTTTAATATTTGTTGTATGTTTAATATTTCAATTTATGATTTTGCTGTAACATTTCCACAAATTATTCCTTATAATAAATGCACATGTGTACCATGACAATGTATACTTGTATCGTATTATACGAATTTTCTTTTTCGCGAATATAGACCCATGTTATGCAGGGTTTAACGTATGCACATATATGTGAATGTATGTATTTATCCATACGTGGGTACGTATGAGAATATTACAATGCAACTGTTAAAAAAAGCACGAATAATTTTACCTCTATGGTCATGAAGGTACAATAAATATCGGTAGAGTGTACCATTAAATATTCCACCAGTTTGAAATACAAGTCATATTCTGAAACGTAACAGAAAACAAATAAACGTTTATAACTCACACGTGTTTTTTTAATCTTATATTTATAAATGGTATTATACGTTGACCGATATTCATAAAATTAATACTTTTTTAATTTACGAAAGTAATAACTTATAATTAAATTATAACGAATACGACTTTTTTAAATTAATAAGCTTTAAATCGTATAATCTTATTTGCTGTATCAAATTTATTTCAATTTCTAGAGAAGAGATGTCATATAAAATTTGTTTGTATTCGTGTATAATATATATGTAACGATGATTAGAGAATCATGAAATGTAAATTTCGTAAATAATACTTTCTTAATTCTATAAAAAAGAAGAAAACGATAAGAAAAGAAAAGTATATACACACACACACACACTATTTCATTTGAAACAGTATCGATAGGTTAATCCGATCAAAAAACCATTTTATTTCAAAGGCGGGTATCGAAGAAGCTCTGGACGTGATAGAAGCGGCATCGACCGGATCATTGGGTGAAGATTGTGCCACGACAGCTGGTTTTAAATCTTTACCAGCTGCCGTAGCACTTGATCCCCGACGTTACGACACTGCACGTCAAAAAGCTGACATGACAGCCCTGATGCTCCAAAATATTGGCATTGCGGGGATATCGAGGCATAATGGTGAGTTACGAACTGTTACCGATAACCTGTAACAAATAAACGAAACCGTCGAATAAAATTTAAATCTGAAAATATTATATGAAAATTAAGCAGTGATGATAATTAAGGATTACAAAAAGTATAAATAATGAGTTTTTGAATAAAAATGCACGTTTTAATATATTAATGAAAACGTATTATTTCGAAGGAAGAATCCTACTGTACGCGTAGCATTCGAAAAACTAACTGATTTACTCACCAGTGGTCACCACCATCCTATTCTCCATCTCCACGACGTTCTTCCCACCACTCCACTCTGTTATTGTATCGATGATACATCGACGTCTAGATGGACACGCGTCGTCGCATTTCTATTTCTAATATTGCTTTTTTCCATCGCATCGTGTACTCGCAATGCATAACGTTTCTAATTAACCCTTAACGAACGAACCCATTTTTCTAACACTATGACCAGTAAGTCGACGGATTTTTAGGAAATTAAGTGCTTCATTTCCAGAGCGAGAAAAGATGCATAATTAATATCGCTTTATTTGATTTTATGAAAACTTACAGTAATAATAGGTAGTATATGAACAGATATATCCGTACAAAAGAATACTGAAGTGAAAATTTCAGAAAAATAATAGGAATTGAAATAAACAAATAGATGCGTGTATGTAATGTATAGATTTGTATA
The DNA here is from genome assembly GCA_002201625.1 of Euglossa dilemma. Classification (NCBI taxonomy): domain Eukaryota; kingdom Metazoa; phylum Arthropoda; class Insecta; order Hymenoptera; family Apidae; genus Euglossa; species Euglossa dilemma. The sequence continues at coordinate 235,913 of NIJG01000032.1, read as the reverse complement.
CATTTATAAATTTATTTTTTATAGATTAACGATATATTTATACAAAATTACTTATATTTTTTTTGGGTGTGGTACTTCTCCCAACAGTCCCCAATGTGAATACCAGGTTTCTTACTACAAGTGTCGCAATAATTACGTGTTTCCCGCCTTCCTCCGAAAATGACGATAACAAACTTTATTGACCGCATATAAAACGATGTATTTTCGCTCAATCCTCGGAGAGGAATGAGAGGAATGCGTTTCAGAGCACGACAAAAAGCAATTGCCGATCGCCCTTAATTGTTGCATGTATAAATAAGGCCAAATCTAACAGATTTCCTAAAATATCACGTCATGCACCGTATATGTCGGCATTCGATTTTTTTAGAATATTTATAATGTCGCGAGTATGCGGCATTCATTCGTTAAGGGTTAACTTTAACAAACACGTGAAACATCGATGAATAAAGTGACAAACAATGATTGATTACAAAAGGTCGTTATAAGTATCGATATCTAGAATAAACATCGAGGATAATGTCGTTTGATATTAATCGGAATATAATTCGAGCAACGAATTATTGAATTACATTTGACACGTCTGAGAGTCATGGAGTAAAAGAGAGAAATTTTACAAAACGACGGAAATAAAAAGTAAAAATTTATTTTTTATATAATATATGCATTCTTTTCATTATTTTTCTTACGAATAGGCATGCAAGATTAGAACTCAGTACTTCGTCACTGTTCCAAAGTAAAAGAGTACTTTTTTTTTTTTCATTAAATTTTGAGTCGTTCCATGGTAATCTACGAGAGAAACGTAAAATCGATTTGTCCAATAAACTGAGCACGATGACGGACCGCATTGTCGACAGTCCAATTTGTACGGAACCTGGTATATCATCGCCTAATCGAATTCCAACGGCTGAAATGGTAACGAGAATATGCATACCATCGGGATACATTGATTACTCCTCCTGGGCTTTGTAACTCTGCACATGGACCGCTTATAAAACAGATATCGGACCTCTTTAAAGGCAGTGATTCCATAACTGTAGCTGTAAAAATATTTTTTTTTATAATTACGCATATTTATTACTCGTAATTATATCTCTCAACGGTACTAATTATCTCCCTCGTTCTGTTTAATAGAATCTACTAGTCATCGTTTAAACGATAAACAGTCTCATTGGGGATTCATATTATTAGGAATTTTGCTTCGATTATATTCGCATGGCGAGGTAATAAAAATTAATAAAATTGCTTATACAAATTATTAAATATATATATGAAATTTACTAAAGAATTTTTGAAAGATGTACGATGGAAAATATATTCATTCAGTTGATAATTAATTTGTAGGCTGTTCAAAACCATACTGTAAAATATACTCTACACGGAAATAAATAATTTGATAGTTAATCGTGTATACAGGATGATGCACATAATTGTAAGAAATCCTTCTTCACGTTTCACTTAAAAAGACGATGTTAGAAGAAAAAGGCTAATGATTAAAGAAGAACAAATGGATTTTATAGCTGAATAAATAAATTTTGATTTACATTGCACAACGATAACCTGATAATTCTATTATGAAAATAATAAAGAATTAATTTAAAAATGGGAAAACGACATTAAAAATAATTAAATAAAATACTAAATATTAAAAATGATAATAATGAAAAGTCGAGAAAGAATATATGAAATAATAGAATCAAAGGTAGAGACATATTTTATTATTCAAAATTATCGTTTTTCGATCATTTCATTTCAATAACTTTTTTTTTACTATCGATAGATAGAATATTCGCTTGTATAGAAACGGGATAGATTTTTGAAGACGGTATTTCCATTATAAATTATCTGAAATACAAGATGAAGAACACTGAAGATAAAATCTTAATAAAAAGAAAAAGGACAAAAGAAAATGTGAGATAAGAAACTGAAGTAATTCATGAAGAAAACGTCTTCTTACATTTAGGGGTGTCAAGATGTAGAAAGATCTAGAACTGTCACAACAGACCCTTGAAGAAAGCTTCGAGCTCTCATGGTCTTTGGATGGGATGTGATCCCAGTCACCGAGTCTTATGAGCGTACTGAGGTATGGCTAAGTGGAAAGAGTGCTTTCTATGATCACACATCTGTCACTTGTACTTGCTTGGATGCTTTGAAACAACTAGCTCTTCTTAAGGAAAGATTCTTCTATAATACAGAAAGGTAACAGTACTCGATCAATAAGAAAGATTGAGTCGTTACTCATTCGAGCAAAATGATCTTTTCTCTCCTGACTTATGTTTGTATTAGTATTGGATATATACAAACTACCTTTAACACTAGATTTACGGGACCCGTCAATATGACGGGTGAGTTACTCCAATAATACAATATTAATAGAATTAATCAACTGGTATTAAATTTGTTAATATCGTAATTGTTTTTAAATTAAACTCATGGTCTTATTTTTTAAGAAAATACGTAATTTTCTTTACCCGTAAATCTGACCGGTGTCCGTAAAGATAGATATTCAAAAACGTCCGTAAACCTAGTGTTAACCCTTTGCACTCGATGATTTTTTTCGCTACAGAAGAATAGAAATTTAGAAATTTTCAGCTATAAAACTGACGTTATTTTCTTTGAGTGATTAATAAAGAATCGTATAATAGTTAACACGTAAAATTATGTGATTTCGATATCTCGCGTGTTGCTATATTACCTTAAATTTGACATATTAATTAATATGGGTCTTTAAAATTTCATGGTGACTGATGGTCGCCTCTCGAGTGCAAAGGGTTAATAGAACTGAAATTGTACAGGTATAAACTGAGCGAAATTTATGAAACTCTAAAATTGTAAATTCAAATTATACATAGTATTGTAGTTATTGCTAGGGAAGGGTATATTGCAGAAAATGAAATCCTGTGTGAACCACGTATCTTCCTCTTCTAACATTCTACTTTAAACTGAAATCTGAAGAGGGGTATAACTTGTTTTAGCAAGTGAATTATACTTTATGTAATTTGAATAATTGATTTAAATGTTCTTCCCCTCATAATTTGTTGGAATCTTGTACAGTGCTTTTAGACGTGTTAGCAAAGTCACTACTGGTGTCAGTGAACGACGCCGTGGAAACAAGGGTGATCGCACTAAATGCGTCCACGGGAGCGGTAATTAGCGTAGTCTGGTTGGAAAGGAGCCCAGGAAGTGTCGGAGAACCGTTCAAGGTCGAGAGCCACGGACTCCAGCCAGGATCTATACCAGATTCAAATTTACCATGGTTCGAAAATGCTGGTGCCACCACGGAATTGAGGTTCGATTTGTCTATCGTTTATTGAATTTCAAACCCTCGTGCACCTTGTCGAATTTAATGCATGTTCTCAAAATCTCTTGCATGTATTTCTACTAATCACGCTATCATTGCTTCACGTTTTTCAGATTTATCAAATATATCAAATCCTCGATTCTTTCGGATCGAAAATATTTGAGGAAATTTAAATCTCAAATTATTACACGAATTAGTATATAATCTTTTACAATTTATGCCGTTAAATACTTAAAGAATTTAATTTTTTGAAGTAATGATTAATTAAGATAATATTTTAAATGAAGTATTAACTGGACGAGGAACTTCTAAATTATTGGAGATTGAGAGAAGATTATGATCTCTATTCTGCTTTATGTATCGGATAATCTATTCTGAACACGTCAGATATAAAGATGACATTTTTTTGAAACCAAATTTGATAATATATATGATATAATTGTATATAGTAACATGCAAAAATTTTCAGTCGAATAGAGACTCCGAATGGCTATTGAATAGAATGCATAGAAAAAAAAAAAAAAGACTGGATAGTTTAGGATGATAATAATTCGAAAACTATATTGTTTAAACTACTGTTAAAGTGGTTATTTGCTACAAATGTTAACGGTTAAAAAAGTTTCAAGTGACTGGTTCAATCTCTGTACCTGAATTCGATTGCGTATTTATGGAAAGAGCTAAAGAACATCGAACATTCAAACAGGTCAGAATTATTTAAATTCTCAAAGGAGGAATGGAATAAGATCTCTTTGAACTTTATTTTAAGATTTATCGATGTCGTGTCTTGAAACTGTGCTGATATTATCAAAGCGAAGGGTACAATTATAAATTGTTAACAACAATTTACGGATTAAATATAGTAATTTTATCACACTGTAAGATAAAATTAGAAAATTCTGTTCTAGAACAAAGTAATTAGAAAATTTTCTACGCACGAGAATTTAACAATTCTCTAAACAAGTAGACCCAGAATAATGAACGATTTTATTTTCGTTTCTTCTTATCAATTATAAGTTTATTATACAATCAAGAATGTATCAACTCTAGAGAAAAAATGTTGGTTTGAAAACAAATTATTGTAACTGATAATGTTATTTGCAGAATTTTTTTCATAAATTTTGGAAGTTTTTGTTTCGTATAGTATACATGGTGTTGCGTGATGGTTGTTCGTTAGATATTAAGGAATAATATTAATTATTAATATTTAAAGATAATGTATTCACATTTGCACATAGCTTTTTATAAAGCATCAACCTGCACGCACGCACACGCACAAGCACAAACGACTTTTGTTTTGCACCTCGCCCTTCATATTTAATTTTTGTTACCTCTTCTCGGTAAAGAAACTATGAATAATCCATAAAACTATGAAAATTAAACACGATGTCACTTTGCTCGTGGATTTTGTAAATATACATTTTGTTTTGTATATTAATATTAAAATTTCGGGGCAGACAAGAAATATGTATTTGGAAACAATTATACCGAGAAGAAAATAGACATTTTATAGGTGCTCCACGATCATTCATCATCCTTCATCATCTTGTACGAGCGTCAAGTCATAGAAACTCGATACGCGACAATGAGATACATTTTTAGGACTTTCAGGTCTTACCTAAGTGACTATTATAATTCTTTATTAAAGTGTATTGTCTGAATGTGTCAAGATTCGTGATATATCACAAATAACGTGTCATTTGTTTAATATATAGAGTACATAAGTACACAAGCTATTCATCTTAGATATTCCAATGATATATCTTCTTGATGTTGAAAAAGAGAGTATATTCAATAACTTATAAATTGTATTTTAGGTAATATATACTATAGAATTATTTTTCACAATGGAAGTATATAACAAGTCTGACCATCAGAGTAAGAACTAGAAATTTCACTGTTTTAGAGAACAAGATAATTATTTTCATTCTGTCTTAGCTATTTAACAAGGAGAAGGTTTATATGGCTCTTATTTGCTTAATACAGAATTTTTTCCACACTTAATATTAATATATTTCAATTAAATAACTTTAAGATGATACGTTTTATATTTTTGAATAATTCACAAAAATTGTTGATTGATAATTTTATTTTGTTTTATTAGGTCCATTAAATATTAAAGATAGTACGTGTATTGTATTCAAGGGTTTTCATTTTGAAGGGGAACATAAACGCTTAAACAGACATCTACGATAATCAATATGGTATCGGTATATCGTTAAAGGCTTTTTATTGCATACATACATGTATGGCGCCAGGGTATTTATAGCGTGTATCATAAAACTGTCCCTCGAATATAATAATGTATAACAATTGGTTTATGTTACCAACAGAATTGTAGAAAATGTACGTATTCATATGCTGTTTCCTTTTTATACGGCGACATAAATGGCAATTATCGTTGAAGTAGCTTCTGTCTTGCTTTGAAGATATTCAAAGTAATAAGATTATAAACTTGTTTACCGAAGATAAAAGTACACGTTGTTATTGTACACGTCACTTGTAATGTAATACGAAAACAATATTGTACATGAATGGAGGTTGATGACCTTAAAATGTCTGGGATATACGAATTAATTACAGCACATTATCTAAACTAGGTAATTCCACAGTTTAATATTTTATTTTTGCTTAATTTAAAGATTTAATTTACGATATTACTTATATATAATTTTCCAAGAAAAATGGATTTTGAAGATCGAGCAACAGCACTTAATTTTTCATCAAAAAATAAACTAGAAATACAGAATACCATTTTTTCATACAAAATTTTCAAGAATATTAATTTCAAATATCCATTGGGTACTCACATAGGTACGATATAATTTATTAAACGATACTATAGTCTTTACATACGACTACTATAACATTTTTAACGAGATATTAGCTTTAAAATTACACAAGAAAAATTTTAACAAATACTTTATTGTAGTGAATTTAAAATTTGACTTTTACAAGAATTAAGCCTTGTTTGAGAAAATGTTATTCTATATTTATAATTTATTCGTTATAGAATATTTTTATTACAAACATAGTACTAGTACAGCATTATCATATATATAGGCGATTCGCGTACAAAAAGGGCTTTTATGTGCCTTACAATTTTTTTTCTAAGTGTGCAATTTATTTAGGTATCACGTAAGATCATCAAAGCTTCTAGGGATACCTAGGCATCAGACTATGCTCCAAAAAATATCTAGAAATACTAACAAGACTATAGCAAGTAATAATAATAAATACTAAAAATATTAAATTAATATTAGCGATGAAATGGATAAATAATATCATAAATAATATCTTCTGTAAAATTTCGATTAATCCATAAGGAAATAAAGTCAATTGTAACGTTTCTAGGTGTAAAAAGTAAGCTACTGTCACTCAACTGATGGAACTAGCCTGTAACAAGTTATCGACATTCGAAAGTAGCACGCACGATCGCATCGAGTTCTTTTCCATGAGCTGGTAGCACACATGCATAGAATACAGAAAAGGATACCGTACTCATAACACGAACGTATCATTCTATTTTCTAAAAACAGCATGAACGTTTCGCGTGATCAATATAGGGTTCACTTCCTGCAATTCTAGGTAAACATTTTCATATTCTATGAGCAGTAGTAACATAAAATCCGCTTCGACTTTTAATAATTGAATACTCTTTACTATTTAAAACAGTAGCAAAGCATGTTACTACTTTAATAATTCATTTTCTGAGAGTTATTTTAATGGCTTTTCAAAATATTCCATTCTATTAAATTAGATATTATTCTAACATATAGTTATTACGTCACTATATTGCTATATAGTTATTATATTACTATTTATATTACAGGTGTCCTAAAATTCACGCAAGAGTAGAATTTTGCGTCATTTATGCGTTAAGTGTTACTAACGAAAAAAAAAGACAGCTGATATGTCAGGGTTACTAAAAATGGAGCGCTACACGAAAGATCAAATTAACAAATTGTAATTTACAATTTTTAATTAAAAATCTGTATTTCCTACCAAAATTACATCTTGCGTGAATTCTGGGTCACTTAACATTGCTATGTTGCCACACATTCATTACATTGTCACTCGTACAAATTGTAGAAAAAAAAATATTACACTTTTGTTAATTTTTCAAACCTAACTTTACTTTTTGTATAAATTCATGCAACACACGATACAGTATTTCTTCCCAATTAAGTACCATATTATATAGAGAATGCTTGTAACCATATTGCAAAGAATTATCGAGAGTATTTCCCATCGAATATTGATACATTCAGATAATAATTCTAAATTCGAACAAAATTGAATGTTCGTTATTTATAATATACCGGATGACCGTGAAGTACCAGGGCTACGAAACAAAGGAAAACGTAAGATGTACGATAATATGGGGTCGTTGCACGAAATACATGTGCGTGGAAAGATCGAAGTTTCTATGGCGGTTTGTGGCGTTTGCGTGTTATCCCAGGTCACCGAAATTCATGCAGTCACCGGCGATTGAATCCTACAGGGGTTGGTGGACCATCCCGTATTTCTCCTGCAAAAGTCACCGATGGTTGATTTCGTACAGTGTTAACATACGGCCGCCAGACACTCGCCATGGGTTCGTATTGACTATTTACCATAAGCTTTTTTACATTTAATACTAATAACTCGAATTTTTAATCAGTTATATTTAATCCTTTCATGGCCAGGATACTCTCTTCAATGAAACCAATTTTATATTTTCCGAAGAATTTTATTGAGACACTTAAACTCTGAAATATAGTATATTAATCCTTTGCACTCGAGAGGTACCTCTCACCATTCGTTTTAATGCCATAGCTAAATAACTATTGTAGGAAGCTTAATTTTAGGAAAGTAGGATTACATGATAACATCAAAGTTACCGATAGACAAATGTTGTTTTTTTCGAAATCAAACGTTGAGTTTCGCGGGCTTTACAGGGGGACGAAGCGCGAATCGACGAAAGCTTTAAAAGAGAGACCTTCGACGGTATATGCAGAGACTTTTGCGAGATTTGAGAGACTAGAGAGATTTGAGAGATCCGAGAATATCGTCGTCAAATTCGAAGAAGCGTTTTTTGTCTTCCCACTCGTTAAAGAGTGAAATTTCGTGAGTTCTATTAGTTCCTTTAACTGTTCTCGTTGTATCTTCGATTCTTTCTATAAACCAAGGCGAAAGAAAACTCACCTTTGGTTTTCTACGCTATATTAAGAATAATTACACGCGAAATATCGAAATAAAATACTTCCGTTCATTCCAAAGGCAAACGCATAATTTTCTTTGCATATTTTCACATATGGGGTATTACCGAGCTTATAGATACGTATAAGAAAAGCTTCTTCTTCATAGCGAAAAATTCTTCGTGTGCAAAGGGTTAAAAAAATAAGTGTCGAAGATGAGAAATTTTTACATGACTTTTTATGTGTCTAAGAAATTGTTGAAAATTTTTCTAAAATTTTTCATAGCATTAAGTATCTTCCAATGGGTTTTAAAAATTACATACATACTAAGATTTAACCTACTAAAATGTCAGTACTAACCTACTGAAAAATTTAATTTGGTATGACATTATCTATTCGTTTAAAACATATGCGTTGAATCTCGAAATGGGGGCTCTTGTATGTCACTCACAGTTTGATTATTCAAGTGGAACTAATATATCCCGTTGATCATGAAAGGATTAATTAGGATGATTGAATTAGACTTTTTAATTGAACTAAAGGTCACATTAATTCTTGATCATTATTTGCGTTAAAATGAAAGTTTCATTTTAATTTAATAATTATTTATAACCTATAAGGTAATAACAAACTTTCTGATGTTCTTACTTTTTATGCAATACTTCATTTAGATAGAAATCCTGCTTTTTTTAGAAATACTCACATTTTTCGAAAACTGTGGTTAATAGAGCAACCTCGATTATTAGTTCCTATTCAGAAAAGTGAATTTTACGAGAATCACCTAATATTACAGATTAGAAAAACAGTAAAAAATTTTTAATAATCTATCTGTTCAAGTTAATTTTTTTATTTCTTTTCCTCGATAAATGAAACAATTGTGTTATCAACTGTTAATGAAATTTTATATTGTTCAAGGGTACGAGAATTTTTAAGCGTAGATATCGATATCAGTGGGCTAGAAGTAAATCAATGCGATGCATCGTCGCAAAATAAGCAAAATGAAGTTCTAAGTAATCAGATAGCATCTTTTAGAGGCACGCACAAATGTCATACTGACACAACTCAGGTAACTTTTATATTTTTAGATAGAAATAGTTGGAATTAACATCTAGAATTTTCTGTGCTCGTAATACTTATCATTCTACATATTTATTTATTATTATTATTTATTATAGTGTTTATTATTATATTAGTATTAATTATTATTTTTTGTTATCTATATAATCTATATTTTTTACAATTTATTAATATACGTATCTATTTTTACTATTATTTATTAATCATAATTTGTTCCTTCCCTGTGCTCTTTATTCATTCCTCTCCTTTTCGGAGATTAGGTCGTATTATAATTATATTAAGTCGTATAATAATTCCGAAAACAGGAAAATTTCAATTACCAGACCCGACATTCCGGACCCACGTGCGACAGACCCCCTAAAGTGACGAAAGGACGACCCATAAATTACATTATTGACCGCCGAAAGACAACTCCTTTGACAGTGTTCCCACTCCTCAACTGAAGGTCCCACCAACAATCCCACATCCAATTAAAAAACTTCTACCTTTTTCCCGCTAACAGCTACGTTAACTAATCAAAACAAACTCGGAAAAAGAGCCAGACGAGACAGAACAGAAGCCGAAAAACGGTGGACAGTACTCATTCGACAGAAACCAGCGACACATCTTCAAACTTTTTAAAAACTTTGCCTTCTTGTATCAAACTAAAATAAACTCACACAACCCTAATTGAATTAGTTTGCTTTTGTAAAAAGACTTAAACGTCGTTTGAACTCCTTTCTTCAAAAATCAAAGGATCGGACGAAACATAATTTATTTTTACTATACACATTTATATTTATTATTACACACATCTTTTATTATTCCTTATTTTGCACTTCCAGTCTTGTTTACTATTACCATTAACCATTAATTACTATTAACATTCTCTCATAATCGTAGATATTATAATTAAAATTTTTACTACACGTTATATCAACAAAAGAATCATTGAAACTTTCTTAAACTTGTCGAGTTTAGCAGTTACTCTATAACCGTTGCTTTGTGTACTTTCTAGTGTGAATATCAGAGTCCAAATAATCGTATAAATCAAAATGGTGTTGGTGCTGGTTGGGCGAAAGGTGCATATGTATGCAAATGTCGGAAAGGTTATTACAGCACGAGTCAACATCAATCCACCTTTGATGGAATTCTCGTCGAAGGTTAGCGAATAATTTGAATCTCTTGTGAAATGCATTATTCATGAAATTAATCCTAAGCAAAACGTGAATTTATAGCTGCCTGGAAGGAAATGCAAGAAAACATAAGCGATTCGTACGTGAAAGTGTTCCGCTGCTTGCGTTGTGCACCAGGGTGCGCCAAATGCAAGGGACCTGAACCCTGTCTAGCCACTTACAATTGGCCATTCCGGTAAAAACTCGCCACAAATATTTATCTCGTTCTCCAAACATTATTTGTTTCAAAAAATCTTAAGGGGTATTCTAATCTAGAGGTCAATTTTTTAAATGCTATTTGGGATTTCTTTTTAAGAACGTAAAGTCATAATCATATTGTGTTTTGACCTATATTTAAGGAGTATACGTTATTTTAAAATCAAGAAAAAATATTGAAAATTGTCGAAGATACAGTCAGTTTATTAGTGCCCTTTCAATTGAACATGCTTACACAGTTGCAACAATTCTAGCCGTTCTTCTTCTTTGAAAAGGACAAATAAACATCCATTATGTTCAGTATGAACGTGACTATCGTCAGTTCCAAAAGTGCATAAAAACATCAAACAGAAAAGTTTAGGCAGCGCTTTAAAATTAGGTTATCGATTTTTTGTACTTTTTCCACAAAATGTTTTTTCTACAAAAGAAAAAGAGTTAAAACTGTTTGATTTTTTAAATTTTTTATGCGAATGATAGAGATATATTTGCTGAAGATATTCTCAAAATTTGGGTGTTATTAGCCAATTAGAACTTGAGATATCATGGCAAACATTTGGAAAAATTGATTTCGAGAATAAAGCATATATAAATATATGAGATTAATTTCTCTGGCCAGTTCCGTACCGTACCTTTTGCACATTTTGCATTCCACTAGCGCAGAAATCGCGGAGAAAACAGAGAAAAAATTCAAAACGCACAAGCTAAAAGTATTGGAAATAATAACATCCTCGGAATCCCTTTTACTCGAAAATTTTTCGAACAATGTGCTCGCATGTTATGGTCAAACGCTTCTAGCTTCATTAATTTTTCAAATCCGGTAATATCCACTGGTAGAAATATTTTCAGAAGCATAAAAAAACGTTGATTTTTTGAAAGTTCTAGACTAGAATACCGCCTTAAAAACTCAATATCTACAATTGAATTATTAACTCAATTTTATTAATTATTAATTACATTCTCTTCACTATAGAAAATAGAAATTGTACATTTCTGTATGTTGTATTTTGCTTCCATTATCTTTGTTATAATACATAGCATTGAAATGGGTGATATTAATTTTAATTGAAATAAAGAATATTAAATATTAAAGTACAAAATAAATAAATGTATTTTGCAATTTATTTTAAGTATCAATTTATCAATTTTGTTTATGTCAATTAATTATTGAAAATTCTATTTTCAGAATCTCTCTTCTATCCTTCTCCATTTTCTGCGTGTTTGGTACCATTATTCTGGTGGTCTACATGTATCAATATCGTAAGCTCAAAGTGTTCAAGGTTGCGTCGCCGATATTTTTGTCCATTACGCTTTTGGGTTGTGCTATTATGTATCTCGAAGTACGTATACAACTTTATCGTAACTGTCCCTATATAACATTTTGTAATTGCTCCATTTATGTATTCGAATATTAATATGTGTGTGCATTATTTTTAATGCATGCTTGTATGTTTAGATGGCTGCGATATTTCCTGTTTTGGATATGTATTCTTGCATCGCCACAAAATGGACGAGACATCTCGGTTTTTGTATTTCCTACACTGCGTTGTTAATGAAGACTTGGCGGTAAGAAATATGGATTTAGTGATTAGGTATCATCATAAGAAAGAGTAATTAATATTTATAAACTATAAAGTTTATACATGACACCTTTACATGTCGTAGATTTACGGGATAAGATGTAAATAGACTTTTACTTTTATTTATTATTATAAATATTATATTCCTTTCTATAGTAAGATTAACGTTTAGACGACAATCAATAAGTAAAAAAGGATTTC
>NIJG01000032.1:207493-223053 GCA_002201625.1 Euglossa dilemma | reverse complement strand
TGGAAAATTCAAATGAATTTTGGGACATCCTTTATATCTAATATTACAAAAATTAGGAATTAAGTAATAACATATATTAAAATTTTAATTTAATTCTTTTTCGTAGAGTTTCTCTCACATACCGTGTGAAAAGTGCACATAAGGTGAAACTCACGGACAAACAGCTACTACAGTGGATGGTCCCTATATTGTTAGTAATGTTAATTTATCTTGGTACGTGGACTCTCAGTGCACCGCCGTATGCCGAAGTGATAGCTGATAATTATGGTCTGAAATTCTACCAATGTTCTTTCAACTGGTGGGACCATAGTTTAGCAATCGGTAATAATAAATTCTAAAACAATATTAAAACGATATTTTAAGAATCAGCATTGATTTGTGATTCTTTTTGTCATAAAAAATATTTTTAATGAAATATATTTAAATAATTCTAATGCTATTATAATACGAAAATATCACGATTCATTGTTGTAAATTTGCATATGAATATTCGTTATGTTTCTCGTATTGATTCAAATATAAATGTAACGCGAGATATCATATAATAAATTAACTTTTTCTTTCAGGAGAAATTCTATTCCTTGCATGGGGCATTAAAGTATGTTACAACGTTCGCAATGCAGAAAGTCTCTTTAATGAGGCCCGTTTAATAAGCTATGCAATTTACAATATAGCAGCTGTGAATATAACCATGATCGCTATTCAGTATGACTTTTCATTCTATTATTTCTTCATACTATTTGTTTCCTATACTGTTGTAGTTTCAAATCTAAACTATGTGATTTCTTGCAGCCTTTTCATTTTCCCTCATGCTGGTCCGGATATCAAGTATTTATTAGGCTTTTTACGTACACAACTCTCAACTTCTGTCACCATATTTCTTGTCTTTGCACCGAAGGTAATGCAGTTATTTTTCAGCCGTCTCACTGTCTGTCTTAAGTAGCATATTAAATACTTAAACGCCACAGTGCACGGTTAAATGCATATAATTCGATTGAATAATTCATCTTCATTCGGTTTAATTCAAATCTTGTATAACCCCAGGTGATTCGAGTTCTACGAGGTCAAGGAGATCAGTGGGATAGTCGGGCTAGAGCCCGTGGTGTTACAGCGAGCTTTTCTTTAAACGGAATCGGCTTAGTATCCGAGGAAGCGACAGATTTACACCAGGAAAATGAGGAGCTAAAGGTACTTAAACAGAACATAATTGAGATGAATATCGTGCAAGCGAGAAAATAGTGATTTCTTATTAAAAATATTTTAAATATACACAATTTTATTCGTTATACACTTTTCACTTATCTGTAGACAAAGAATCATCTTCTACCTACTTATAAAACATGCATAATTATCTTCAGTAAATGTTACGCTCTGCATAATGCTAATTCATTTCAATATTTATACAGAAACGGTTACTAAGTAATTATTTTGATGATATTGAAAATGTAGACGATTTTCAGATATTGTTATTAATTATATTTTCTATAGGAAGAAATTCAAAGATTAGCGGCGCAAATTGAATTTATGAAAATTGTACACATGGAAACGTACAATCGCCATATAAAACCGAAAGCAGGTGGATATTTCACTACTCACGGGCATGGACATAGTCATCCGTCCTCGGCGCAGAGCCCCATTGCTAAGAGTTCGACAGCCAGTTTTATACTGAAAGTATGTATCTAACTCGCCTTCTTCACTCATAGACACAAGCATATAGATGTATGTATACGATTATGTGAAAGACTAAATCGAGAACATATTGAAAAATACAGTAAAGTAAATTATTGAGCAGACGGCCGTTGAACGAGGAGCAAGTGCGGCCGCGGCTGCCGCGGTCGAAGATTCTACCTTCCCTTCTGGAAGTCTGCATAGAGCTCGTAGAATGGAGATTCTTAGAGAACGTAAGGCAGAAAGGGAAAGAGAACGCGAGAAGGAACGAGAAAAGGAAAGAGGGAAAGAGAAGGAGAAGTACAAGGAGAACGATCAAGAGAAAGAAAAAACAAAGGAGAAGGAAAAGGTAAGGGAAATGGAGAAGGAGAAGGAGAAAGAAGCGGAAATGGAAGAGAAGAATAAGGATAAACAAGGAGAAATAGAGAAAGAGAAACAAGAACTGAAGCAAGAAGGAAATATTGATACGAATGAACAGGTCTGACTAGTACTAAATAGCGAAGAGGTAAGGATTATTCGTTTATTTGTAAACATTGCATCGTTCTTTTATAAAGTATTTAAAACAATTTTTTTAATTAAAACCATTCAGAAAGATTATTGTTTAGATAAAGGAATTAAATAATAAGGTATGAAAAGAATAGATGTTGCTATGGAAGAATAAAATCTCAATTTTGTAAATTCATAAAATAAAGAAATTTTACTCATTATCAGTGAAGGAACTATTGGTTGTAATCTGGCACATATATTCTTGTATATATATGTTGGATCGTTATTGATGGAGCGAATTAATTACAATAATATTGTGATTTCTTTTGGGAATACGATAACTTTATTAAAATAATCAACTGGATTAGACAACTGACTAGATACTCTGACTTACTCTTACACCGCTGACTTACTTCACTCTAACTGCTTTAAAACTAAAAAGTCATACTACCTACACCGCTATATAAATCTTTCATTCAATCTTCTTTCATACACAGGCATTCTTTCTCATTCACGTATTTCCCGTACAACCTGGGTCTTGGATGGGCCAGGTACTTTGAACACTCAGGACGCATCTCCAAACTTTCACTCGTTCCTGGCATTCGTCCCTATCATAAACATTTCTTACACTTGGGTCTCTTGCACGCGGTCACTTCCACACATTTTGGGTTTCATTCACTCCTTACATTCGTTCAGGCCCGTACTCATATCATTCCCACATATATAATTCATAGAGCAAAAAATTTAATATTGATTTGAAGATAATTTGAGATTTCATTAAGCAAAGAGAAGGAATTTTAAGAAAATTTTAATTTTAATTTTAAGAAATATTAAGCAGTAAATATTATATTATTAAAATAGCTGGAAACGTTTTAGTTTATTACCCATATTTATTTATAATAAGAGTTTTAATATTTAATTATCATTTGTAGATATGGTTATGACAAACAGTATGCATTAAGAAGAGAAAATTGAAGATAAAGCGAAAGGCAAACGAGCGAGGAAATAAAAAACAGAAGAAAAAAAGGAAACTTAAATGGTATCCTTTAATGGATACAAAACGTTCATGATTTGTATAAATCAAAGAACTGCGTAGTCAGTAAATAGTGAATACCGAAATCCGTATAACGTGTATAACGTGTCATTTGTTCGTGGTGGCAATGTCTCCCTGTTAGCTTTGTTGTAAATTATTTATGTTTCCACCAAATGACACCTCGTTGTACGAAAAATGCGTATTATATATAATGACGATGAAAAGTATTGTTAACGATATAGTTATACAAAATTTTTATTAATTTCGTTACTGCTCGATGAACGTAACGAAATTCTCATTATTTCAATAACTATAAATGGTTGCGACTGTAGTGATATTACTCTTAGGTAAAAACAAATTATCCTGAGATACTTGTGAAGTAGAAGAGCGAAAATTGTATTTCTTGTTACCAAAACGATCACCTTTGTGATTCATGTTGACAAAATCGTAAGTTACGTAGATTAACCCGAATAGTTCACGAACGACTAAATGATTAATTACTTTACACGATTAATCACTTTGTTTTAGAATAATACATAATTTCTTAATAAGCCAGTTAATAAAAATAACAGAAAGGAAAGAACCGTTCAATACAATTGTAATGTTCAATGCGTCAGAATACATTACACCGATACGTGTTACTTATGTAGCTAGAACAACAAATAATGGCAGAGATACAAATCTTTGACAATTCCTTTCAGTTTGCATCCACAAAGTGATCGGATATATATTTCCTTCGAGAACAGAAAAAAATAAGTCAAAACGTTTTTTATATATTTCGATCAGTTAAAAAGTAACGTCTTTTAATTTACAAAATACCACTCATGGTATTTTTAATCTAATCGTAGTTTTTAATTTCTGACACCGTTACCTGCGTATGCGAGAGTCGCATACGAATTTGTGTCAACAAAATGCAATCATATCACAATTCATACCGAGTAAAAGAAAATAATTGAAATTATCAACTGTTCGCTTTAATCAATAGCGTTATCTAAACATTTACTTGATATAAATTTCTAAAATGTAATAGCTATTGCAACAAGTTATAGTAACATACAGATAAGGACGTATAAAAAAGCGTAACTAATATTACATCATACATACATACATATATACATACATACTTTGGTACAACTCGTGACAGGTATTAAAACATTTACTTTTTTTAAAATCACACGATTACACATGCTGAGTCGAATAAGACGAAATATTTCAAACGTTTACTTTGTATGCGATTAATTAAAATTAAGACAATTTTCATAACGCACCAAAGTTACAAAATTTTCTAAACAAAGTATGAAAGTCTGAGTTTCAATAAATCGATTGCAAACGTTCGGTATGAGATCCATGTTGTTTGAAAGCAATATTACCAATTAAAGGGATAAATATTATACTTCAAATACAAACGTAAAAAAAATCCGACAAATGATATTATCGACGAAATTTGTCGATATATCGACAATATTCACGCACTCGCGAGCATGTATGTGTTACGTGTGTATGTCTGTGTACGTGCATAGCGCGTGTGACGTGTTGAGAGTGTGAAAATTGCTTCAAGCGTACCAACGCACATTTCAGGTTAACAAACCTTCATTTTTATAAAAGGAAAAAGATACTTTGCATCTGAATTGAAAATCGATAATCGCAATTGTATGTATTACGATTTTGTAATTTCTTCTTTGTTCCGTTTCAATTACGATACGAGATACGATTCGCACACACCAGAAAGGGACTGTGCGAATAATAAATCGAGTCATCTCGTAACAATATCCTATTAGACATAAATCGAGACAAATGCGAGAGGCATAAGATAGTTGAAAGTAAATACAGAATAAAAATCGTTGTATCGCACAAAATATCGATAAGTATCGAGCACATAAAGCATTTTATTATATGATTGGGGTGTAAAATTCACTTGAAGATATGTCAAAAGATATATGCATTTTATACGACAATAAGATAAAATTTAAGGTATGTTCTTGTTACTAGTAACACACAAGCAAGCTCGCAATTTGTAATTACTGGACCGACTTGCGTTACGTATAATTTCGGTCCTGATCACTGAAGACTCTTGAACACTAAAATACGAGTGCATGTAACATAACAAGTTATTTTGGTTGTCCCAGTACGTAGCAATTTTATACTTGTGTGGCTACTTGTACGAGATTTATTCGGAATGCGATACAATGATATTCAATTTATAATGTAATATAATATTGTTCTTTTAAATGATCACAAATTATCGATTTACATTATCCTCTTAACTCGCTTGTAAAAAGTAAGTCAACATCATTTACAATTCGTCTCTTCAATAATTATTAATGAATTACCTGAAAAAAAAGAGAAAATTTTGTATACTTCTAACTTTATCGTTGTAAGATTATATTTCTTTCTTTTAACAATCAGGCAAAATTTGATTTTTATATTTTGTAAACAAAATTTCTATTTTTATCATAAGAAATTTTTAATATTTGACTTAAAGAATTGCATAATGCATAAACCTTCATAAAATGTTTTTTTTTTCTGGAGTCCAAATTAACAATTAAATTATGTAGAATTGGACATAAATAACTCAATTTGTTTATACAATGTAAAAAATTTGTTTATCCACGGAAGATTAAATTTCTACCTCTTCGAATAAATGACTATACTTGGTTCTAAATCGTTTTTCTGTGAACATTTAAGAGATCAGTATTGTATTACTGCAGTGACTGTATAGTCGTTAGTAGTGACACAGCGTGATCGCAAAATTAGTTAAAAAGAAACTATTGTTTCGAATATCACAGTAGCAAGTAATAGATATATCTGAGATCGCAGACTATACGAGAGTTATTTAGTGCCGTACAATGTCAATGTAGAGTGAGTCCTTCCATTATAACATACTATTATAACGAAAAGGTTGAAGCTATTTTAAATATTCAAGATTAACACAAGTATTAGTGATAATAAACTGGTAGTAATTTGTCACAAATGAACTGAGTTAAAAGTAAAAATTAATCAACAGTATTTTTCCGTATTACTGTTTGGTATATTACCTACAGCTGCAAAGTGCATACGGCCCTTTGTAGCATCAACAGGTGCTGCCACGTGATACAATAATTTACCACTTCGTTATATCACTACCAACGACTTTATACAAGTCTGATTTCGTGTGTTTGAATTAATTTAGTGATTTAATAAATTAATGCGTGATTAAGTGATTTTACAAATTATGTGCAGTGTACTTAGGAGATAAAAAGAACAGTATTATAAAATAAAACTGCAAGGTCATCTTGTAATCGTTCGAGGAAATTGCTACGTACAAGGGTTAATCGTAAAATAACAATTCTGCGTCGTGTTTCACAGCATGTTAACGCATTGGAATATTCAATTTGCAACATTATTCGCACGAGCCTGCCCAGCTTATGAACATGTATAAATAAAGAAAATGGTGGAAGGAAATGCGTTGTATTATAAATGAAATTTAAACAGTGATTGTTTTATATCTCTTTGGAAATTTCAATTTTCGTGATAAATATTATTGTGTTGTGTAGTTGACAGTTGACAGCTAATGAATATCGCTGTTTATGTCTTAAGATATTTATCGTACGTATCACCATTGTTGAACCTGTATGTTTGCTTGCCTGCTGGATGACACACATAAACTAATACTTGTAACCAGGACATTTTTATTGAAGCCTTGGTATGATGCAAATATAATAGGCAAATTGTTTTCTATTTTCCTTTGACGAATCCTAATTAATGTGTATATGTATAATTTAGATTCTAAGGAATTTAATTCTAAGTAAGTAATTATTACTATGTTACAATATATTACATTTTATCATATTATGTTATACATATATAAATGATTACTGTTTTCTAATTTTGGAGAATTATATGCATCATGTCAATTCGTCAGAGGAAACTAGCTGTGACAACTATAGCGCCGACGCAAGACAGTTTTAACAATAGACCGATTTCGATGACAAGGTCGAGCATACGAAGAACGGAAGTGAAAGAAGAATTAATGTCAGGGATCGTCCAGATCGAATTTGTCTCGAGAAGCAGAAATAACTTGTCACGTACATTTTGATGTGCAAGTGAATTGGAAGTAGCTTAATATTAAGACGGTGTTAATTCAAAATAGCTGGTAACTTGTTATCGCTTAAGAAATTTAGAGTAATCTTAAAGATAGAAAGATCGAATTGTTTGAATCGACGAAAAGTTATAAACGGAAAAAGTGTTGACGTAATGCGCTGTAATTTCAGTTCGTACGACGATGCATTGTCAATACAAATATTTGTTACATTCAAATCTGATATTTATGTATTTGATATGATGTATTTATACATCAAAATCTAAAACATTTCATTTGCTATGGAAATAACATTTTTTTGTAAAAATTACTTCCCTTCGAAGAGAAGTTTTGATCTTTGGAATTTTCATATACGAAACTATTATGCCAAGAAATGCAAAAGTGATATATACAAATGATTCCTGATAACTTTCATCGATTCTATCATTATGAATATAGTATGGATGTAGGTAATGTTCAGACGACGATAATAATAAGAACAAAGAAATGGAGATGATACACATTTAGCTAAACATAAAGTAAAATAAATAATGTAAAACTCGTCCGCAGAAAGCTGATTGTAATCATTTTTTTTTTCTTTCTTTTTTTTTTATAACCGAATGGAAACGTTTTCCAAATCCATCGCGGGTTCCTTCTATAATGCAGCTGCATAAATGCAATCAATAGTAATAAGGAATACAGTGAATGAAAGAAAGAGAAGACAAGTATTGTGCTTTCGATGTCGCCGTTGTAACTTAATGTGTAAGGCTAGTTAAGGAAAGAAAGAAAAAAAAAAACTGTTTAAACTAAATCGATGTTAGAAAATTACTAATTCACCGAGCTCGCGTTTGGAGGTTATAGTTGCGATATCTCTCGAGGCTAATCTCGAACTCAGACGATTCTTCTTTATAATTTTTTTATCAATGGCAATCGGATATAACGAGATTAATATACAGTTTGGCGTTATGTAATCATCGTAAATCGTGACGAAGAGAAAGTATATGATTATGCTAAACGGACAATTATATCCGTAACTTCCCCACTTGACTCGTGAAAAAGTCTGTGTATAAGCGAGAAAATGTATTTGTAAAGATATATTGTATGTCGGAGAATATAATGATAATTGCGAGTAACAAGAAGGAATGATACTTTTCTAATGCAATTTTATACCCGGCTTTTAATTACGTTTGTTTACACATTTCTCATTGATAAATCTTTTATTTTTATTCATGAATTTATTTATCTTTCATATTTCTGTATTTTATTAAAAATAAGCAATACGATAGAAGCAAAATTTATTTTCTATTAATGAATTAAAATTGCTTTCTAAGAAAAAGAACAAAGGATTGGTAAAATAAGATTGCAAGAAATTGATATAACTCATCGAACTTACGTATTTATTATATCTTATGGTGCTAACAAATCAATATTCAGAAACAAAGTAACAAAGACACGCTGTCAAGTTCGTAATACTTTAAAATATCAGAAAATCTCGAAGGGCGATGGTATCGATTAAAGTGGACATTGACTTTAAAATTTATTTACACATGCTACACAATATACACTGTAAGATATGAAGACTCGCGTACGACCTTCTGGACGCTCTAAAAGATTGCACCAAGTACACTCGTGATTCGCCGCGGCAGACTAAAGAGTCATATCGCTGAAATAATTGCACATCGCCGTAATAAAAGTTTATAATGCAGGAAGTGTAACACTGGTAGGTCGAGCAACAAGAATTTAACGAAATAAAATGCAATTCGAACAACAACAACAACCGATATTACAAAAAAACACGACTTGGATGGCACTAACGTGTGCTACATAATATATTATCCTATATCACTCTAGAACTTGAATAAAACTGGCTTTTGTGAAATTCATCGAAATGAAAATAATTCGATTCAATTTCCAAAACTACCTGGTTCCTCCTTTCTCCCTAACCTAATCTTAAAGCATGGAATCAACGACTTCCTATCAACTCATAAGAAAAGAACAAAGGATTACAAAGAAACGCTTATCTATTTTGTCAACATAGAAATACGTAATCGCAATTTGTACGTATAAATAACAATATCGATAAATGGAGACGTATTCTATTCCATGTTTTAAGCGTCGAATTATTTCATTAAGTTAGAACCACTGAACGTAAGCGCAATTATGACTATTTATAAAATTACAAAAACAAGAACACAAAGAATGTCGGTTAATCGAAAATTGTTTAAGAAGCTACACCTCTGATCGGAAAAATGAAGAGAAACGAATTAACAATTATCATTAAAGAAAATTGCACCGGCCAATTCTTGAACGCTATACACATACTGCTGTTTCTCTCGTTTCCTTTTATAGTACGGCAGGCACGCACACTTACGCACACGTATACTCTAATATTTGGACATTTGTACTTGACGTATTTATAATCGCGTGTATAACAAAATATTTGAAGCTACATTTTCTTTTTCTGGCTCTGAGAATCGTTGAGCCTCATCTACATAGATGTAGTTTGCACTGTCGTACATTTAACTGCATAATTTGTATACAATAATGAAATATAGACTAAAATTAATTTCAACGATACTTATACAAAAATTAAAACGAAAAACGTGCGTTGATTTACTTTTTCTTTTATAGTACGATGAACATTTAAAAATCGTTTAGGCATTTAAATGGATCAAATGCTTGTTAGGCCAACATTTAAAAACGTCTGTTAAAGATACAAACGCTTTACCAACATGATAATTAAAGTGATATAAAGTCGATGAAATTTTGTTTAAAATATTTCAGATATTGCACACTTATTTAAATAAACTTAGATGTAGGAGGATTAAAGAAACAATTTATGTTAAAAAAAATGATGAAAATGATTCTACATCATTCCTCCTAGATCAGTAATTTATATTGCGAGAACATAAATCAATTCCATAACTTAACGTTCAATCAGTTAAACAGTTTTACAATGCAAACCATACCACAGTCTTCCATCTTAAGTAATTTGGTCGAGTTTTCAACATAAATTTCTTCCCCTAATCTTATTATACGATAGAAATATCGTGTATATGACAGCGAATCATCGTAGAATTCGACTTATCAGTACCTAAACAACCATCTCGGAAAATGGGAGATAAGGATTGTTTATTATTTTCCTACATGGCCTGTGTTCACCCTCAGTTAGCCTCAGATCTAACATAGGTGCTTCAGGTACTCTTTCGAACAAATTTCTATTTAATCTATAACAAGGATACCACAAATCTTAATAAATAAATAAATATGAAAATCGTGGTAAAATTATTTGGTAAGACTCTTTATAAAGTTATTTCGCGTCTACGACGAGATCAAAGAGAGTTTGAAAATGACAAAATTGGATTAATGTAATTTTATAAAGTACAGTCAGACTTTAATGAGTGACTACTGTCTGATCTTATATATTATTAAGTCACTTTTTTTTTGTCCCTTTAAAAAATATGCTTTCATATTTGTCTAAGTGTATTTTAAGTTATTCGTTTAATGCCTAATCATAGAAATCATTTTTGATTACCTATTTTTCAGGCCTCGCGATAATTTTGAATAATCGTATAACTATATAATTCTTTTACACGTTAAATCGATAATCCAAATAAATATTACACAATTTCTTGTTCACGTGGATTAAATCTCAGATATCGTCTCGGCTATTTCCGTAGTAACAGAACAGTAAAAAATATACGAAAATGAAACAAGTATGTCGAATTCTTTATAAGAGTAACAATCGTTTCACAACAATCAGTTTCATTCCGTTAGCGTTTCATTTTGAAACGATAATTTCTAATTAGCGTTGTATATAGTGAAAATGTTTCTAGTACATATCGTTGCGTATTTATCTTACGTATATAAATATGAAATGTAACTTTTAACCAATTTACGACCTTACTAATTTACTTCACTAGTTCAAAGAATACAAATTTTCTTTGGGAAAGAATAACCATCGAGAATGAAGAATTATTGCACTTAAAGCTTTAGTTAACTAATTAGTATCCCATGGTATGCTAATGAATTTATAGATTTACATTTGTCCCACCCTATTGAACGTTATCCAATGGATAAAGAAAAATCGAGAAAAGTACCTGGATCGTATCGTTGATCGAAAAAGCTCGGTAATTTTCGTCACTATATAACCATATGATTTCTTACCCATAGAAAAATATTTTTTGTGAAAGTACGGAAGAAGTTAAATGGAAATTATTTAAATAATATCTTGACCATTTTCGACCTGACAACCGTAATTGTCTTTATCTTTATTCGCGTCTTTATCTTTAGCTTCGTTTTCTTCTTCTGCCATGTCTTCCTCTTGTTCCTTCATTTTTCTGTCATCCTCGTTAGAAGTAAAATCCTCGTTTTTGTCTGTTGAATTCGCAGAATGGGATTTGTTGAGGAGAGAACTGAATTCACCGAATTTCAAAATTTCTTCCATGGCCGACTGTTCTAAATTTACCTATCACAGACATTTGTATTATTATTATGCAGGTTAATTACACAAATTTTTCATAGTTAAAACATACATTCTCAATTATATTGTAGCAAAAAAATATCAAATACTCTAAAACAGAATAACAATTTAATTATACCTTTTTTATAACTCACAAAAAAAACATTAAAAGAAAAATATTTGCCACTGTAAGTAAAAGGCTTAGAAAAGTGTGAAAGATACATCGTAAAAGAAATTAGTTTGTCACTTGAAGTTGGAGAAATGTAAGGAAAAGAAATACCAAAAGAAGAAAAATCATGTACTTATAAATGTATTTGCAAATTGAATTTCGAGATTTTGCGTATCATTTACATATCATTACATTATGTGAACAGACCTAACCTTTCTCGGTCTGCCACGTTTTCCTTTGCCAGGTACAGAGGGTACTGACTGACAACTCGCACTCGACAAGCTATTCTTCCTTTTCGGCCACTGTAAATGCGAGTCTAAATGCTGCTTCAGTTTGTCCTGTCTGGCAAACATTCGAGGACAAATGCTGCAGGCAAATGGTCGTTCACCCGTGTGAACTCTTCTATGTCTAGCCAAGTGAGAGGCTCGTGTGAAAGCTAAAGTACAGAGGTCGCAGGAGAAAGGTTTGTATTGCGCTTTTTCAGATTTCGCTTGTATCGGCCTGGTCTCTTTCCCTTCACTTAGTCCTGATCTCTTTGTAGAGATGTCGCCCTTCTTCTTAATGGCCAATCTCGGATTATCATCTGAGCTCTTTGACGGATCCTAAAGATAAAAAGGTAATGTAGGGAGGATAATTGTTTACAGTGAAAACGAAATCGAGATCTTACAAGAACGGTCGTAGTGATTAATTTTGTGGTTAATGAAGGTATATTAATTGGAAAAACGAATATTTGGAAAATCATGGAGTTAATCCTGTTTAAGTAGTGAATAAACATCAATTTCTATAAGTATCGATGAAGATTAGTATCACGAATATTGAAATGCCAATGATCTGGAATATATTGTGGTAGATGTATCAACTGTGATCATCTTTTTCGTACCAGACTTTCATCTCGTTCTTGTAAGTCGTCGTTCATCTGTATATCTGGTACCGTAGGATCTGAAGATGAATTATTAAAATTCGGCTCGGATTTAAACGCGTTTGAATCCTCATAACTTTCCCTTGAAGAATCTTCTTTCGAAACTAAGCGTTCCTTCGATCTGAATTCCAATATATCGCTATTTCTTGTTGAACGTCCTACGGACACTCTTTTTTGACCTTTGAATCTCGTTTCTCGTTTGTACATTGGTGGTGGCATACGTCTCTGAATCACGTGAAAAAATTATTTTAACATCATATGTATTATATTACATACATAAATATTATATAAAATTATATAAAAATAAAAGGTTAATCATAATATCTTCTATGATCGTGAGTATATTTAATTCTTCATATTCGAGATTTTTGATAATTCACTAAATATGTCTTAAGTTAATGGAAATATTTGTCAATTGATTTTATTCGTTTATTTACAACTAGATTCGAGAATTTCGACAGAACACGAGTAGGAGAAATTTATATACATTTTAATTGTCGAAAAGTAAAACTTCGAAATGGCGATGTTATATTGCAGGAAAAGTTAATTGATTTTGCAAATTTGATCAGTGCAACTTAAACATATTGTTCCAATGCCAAATGGAAAAATCTGTAGCTGGAAACAGCTTTCACAGTCCTTTTAAGAAAGATTGGCCATTTATTTAGACCTTTCGAAAATCTTTTAATAGAAAAATAATTTGATATTAAGAATCAGATTACAAAAATAATGAGAAATTTTAATAATAGAATAGAAAAATTCTTAAAATAATTTTATTTTAAGAAAAGCAAGCAAATATACGAAACATAATGGTTAGTAATAATTAATATTATATCAAAGACTAATTAGTAGAAATTTCAATTAAAGCAACAGACTTCTTTAATTTTGAGAATGACAAAACTTTTCAAATAATATATTATACATACATATACTATTATTCTGATTATATCAGTTTATTATTTACTGACTCTTTTTAAAAAATAATTATTTCGTTGTTATTAATATTACCAAATTAAAATTTTCAATAAACGTAATATTACTGTAAAAAGAAAAAATAACAATGAATAAGTGAACAAAAGCAATTGTTGTTTTATTATATACGTATAAGTATGTATAATTTAATTTAAATTAAATAAGTTTTCAATTCAAATGTGATTAAATAACAAATAACGTGATTTAATTCTAAAGTTTATACAAGGACTTCATTAATTCAGCGAAATGAATTTATCAAGTAAACTTTTTTTAATTTAAATACACTTTTCGATTCTATGTAGCTAACCAGGAACTTTTTAAAACGCAACTCGCTGTTTTTAATGACCAAAGGAGATGAACTGGAGTCTTATTCTTCCTTCATTTTAATCTTAATTAGAAGACGCTGAAGCGGACTGTTAAATCGTACAAAGATAAGGTGTCTCAATTAAAAATTTCCTTCTGTTTATTTCTCTCTGAAAATGTTAAATTTTTTTCTCACATTCCGAATATTCTAGGAGCTTTTAATAATCAATAGAAATAACTTCATCTTGGTTACGTAATTATTTCATCAAACGAACAATTAGTTATTTTGTAAATATAATTTATAAAACTGGTAAGTTTTTGTCATTCTTCTTACTCAATTTCTACTTAGACTATCTTCATTTATATTTCTCGATTTCAGCTTACGATTTGCGTTTCCGGCGTACGCAAGGGCTCATCGAACGCGTCCTCGTGACCATCGATCACCATGGGGTCATCTTCCACCTCGATCTCCTCCACTTTTATATGATCCTCTAATGACTCTATGGAAGACTGTTTTGGTAAGAATGGAATCGCAGACGGTTCCTTCATGTACTCCGTCGTGTGAACTCTGGCTTCTATGTGACATCGTTGCATTCGTGTCTCTACCCTAGTGTACGGACTACGATTGTTGTCTTGATTTCTCTGGTCACCGGAAAGACCACGAATCTCTAGGTCTGTCGCAGTTTTAATCAGAGATGGCAAGTGTTCCTCAGCGACGTCGATCGAACCACGATACATAAAATCCAGCAAACATTCCATTTCTTCCACCGCGACACCTAGGATTTGAAATACGTTAATTGCAAGTGGAAACCGTTTGTGATATATATTTCAATATTAAGATTCAAATTACTGACTGCATAATATGTTTTGTTATATTATAATAATTATAGAATTGTATATTATATTGTTATAATTGTATTCTGCTATACTATAATATAGTTGTTATTACACTAAATTATAGGATAGTCACATTAAAATAATTATGTTGTACCATACCATTGTATGTTATAGTAGATTAATTATATTTTATTGTATTATATTACACGGTAGTATATATAGTCATATTTTTTACTAAATGGAAGTCAATGTTAATTTTCAAAAGTAGTTGCATGGTTTTGGTAATTGCAAGGGTAAAATGTCTGAAACCAGTCATTTTGGTTGGTCTGGTAGTCCTAACGTTAAACATCTAAATATATAAATACACGAGAAAGGCTTTGTTTCTTTTCAAAATGAAGCTGAAGAATAAATTAAATTTTTGTAGTTGTGAAATTTCATTTTATAAAATTTTATTTTTAATGTTACTGCATTGTTTATTGTTAGCTATGGATATATCTTGTTTATGAAACATCAACTCGTTTGTCTCTTCAGATGTTTAAAATAAAGCCACTATGCAAGGTACCTATAGCAGTTGAAACTTTATATAGAAAAACTTTTTATTAGAAAAACTGTTTAAATTTAGATATTTTCAACATACTTCTTTATGTATAAACATAT
>NIJG01000032.1:192229-204987 GCA_002201625.1 Euglossa dilemma | reverse complement strand
TAAGGTATACATGTATAGTATAAATTAATAAATGAATTAATAAATCAATAATAATTTATAAATTAATAAATTGAGATGAATCCATAAATTGATATAAATTAAAGAATAATAAATAAATTAAGGACCATTAATGCCTAAAATAATACCTATACACATCTAAGTACGATAATCAAACATAATACTTTATACATTCGACTGAAATTATCAGTGATCAATAATTAGGTAGCGTAAAGTAGAATATTCTCTGATTTTCGACGAGAAACGATGTTTGTTCGAATAAATATATCTTCTATAGAAGTGACGGGATGCTGGTAATGAATACATCGTTTCAAAGGACCCGTAATCTTTTGTATCGTTTCAATATGTCGATAACGTCGTTCAAAGTCTCAATTCAATAGCCATTTTAACCCAATGATCTTGCAACATTAAACTATACATACATTATTCTGCATTCAACCATATCTTGAAAAAAAGAAAAAAAAAAGAAGAATACTATTTTCATTATTCGTGTTGCTACAAATAAACTAGAATAAGAATTTATTTGTTTTCGGAAAATTATTTCATAAAGTAATTCAAATCCAATGCAATTAATCCTATATGAATTAAATTGCTGTAATTTAATCAAAATTTATTTCTAAATTATGTATTATAAATCATTAAGCAATTAATTAAGTTATATGATATTACATAAATACAGATGGCATCCATTTAAGACTACCATAAAATTACTTAAATTTAAAATGATAATTAGTAACGGGAAAATCTGAAAACATCGAATTAATTTACACATTTAATACCATATTTTTTTCTTTTGTAGAATCATATAGATCTACTTACAGTAGAACCTTCTATTATTTATAATTTGAACATTCTACCAAGCAAATATTTCACTATTCAAACATTGTACTGTTCGAGTGCCCCACTATTCGAACGTTCTATAATCCGAATTGTATATTATCCTCCTGTGTGAAGTTGGCATTAGACACGTGAACGCCTTATGTGTAACAACGTTAAAGAGAAACCGTATAGCAATAATCGTCGAAATGAAATAGAGATACCTAGAAGTTAGAATGTGATAAAAGTGTTCTAAAAATCCTAAATTGTTAAAAAAATAGTGTTAAAAAGAAGTGTATTTATATAGCTCCAAACAGAATATATGAAACAGAGCGTTGTAAACATAACGTAACTCTTTATAACAAGAATTTTATTTACTTGTGAAGGATGCAATTATAATTATTTATAGTTTGTAATCTGAAATGTTGAATGTTAATAATTATTCTAAACAGAATAATTGGTAGGAATACAACAATGCTATATATGGTATGGTAATGCAGTACAGTAATATTGTGGTAAGTATGTGAAATGAGAATTAAAGTTATAAGTATATTAGTACGTCATTTCTGACACAGATGGCGACATAGATACGCATCGAAAGATCAATGCCATTTAATAGCAGAAAGGATATAATTCGTTACTCATTATCATAACCTTTACTGTTGTTAGCGTTATTGTTTTTTTTTTTAAATATAAAATAATTATTAGAAGAAAAAATGATTGTTTTTTCTCGAAAAATTTCACTATTCAAATAGTTTTGTCCACATACTACTTTAGACATATATTAATTATTTATATTAAAATAAATACCATTGAAGAACGAATGAAAATAAATTACGTGGTAATCTCGTTAACTATTGACACGGAAGGTATTTTGATATGTTCGTAATAATTAATTATAATTGAAACACATAGTGCCATTGAAATATTAATTTAATTAACACGGTTCGCGTAATTATTTAGATCATCTGTATCGAGATATTTATGTATAATTGGCATTTCGAAACTATACACATGTCATAATTCAGTGTTGGTGTTAAACATCCAATGATCATGCAGTTTACGCGTTCATGAAATCGGAAGTCCACCTACGATGATTAACGTCGAGAATAATTTAATATTATGGTTCGTCTGGAACAATATTCGAACATTTTGCAACTCACATAAAAGAAATTGAAGATGATACATGACGGACATTTTAATAGATTTTATAAAGTAATAAGCTACGTCTTTTAATTATTCGAAATAATTAATTGTACCAAGTATACTTATATGATCCACGTAACTTTGAAATTAAATTTGATTATTTTCTTTAACTTATGACAACAATCATTTTAAAATTCAATAATCCCTCCGCTGGCACGCATCCTTGCATATGTATTTATTTCATACATTAGAAAACATGAATTTAATTTTAATTCTGGTTATGTAACATTAACGTAGAGCCGTATATACAGATATTAAATATTATATAGACCTACAGTGAGTAAAGAAAACATTTACGTATTAAATTTATTATTCCATATTTGTTCCATTTACATATGCATTGTATAACAATATAAAAAAAAAAAATAATTATAAATATCAATTATTAATACAATAATGATATTGACAAAATTTCTATATTTTTAATAATTGTATTAGATGGTTTCATAAATTATAAAGGAAAGAGAATTTATTTTTACGTGAAATGATTAACTAAAATTAATATTAACTTTGATCTCTAAATATCCTTATTATTAGTAAATAATTGTTTGAAAAATGAATTTAGGAAATTCAATAAAAATGGACAAATAAAAGTTCGTTTTCATTTAATGAAACTGAAAATGTTTGTTTTAATGTACTTTTTCCATATCAATCCAGGTCTGAGAATAAGAAATTCTTATAATCCAAGGAAGTAACCGTACATTAACCGATACTGTCTAAACATCGCATTACAGACACGTAGTTTGACATATGTGTTTAAAAAAAAAAAAGAAAAATGATGCTGGTACTGAAAATTTCATTCAAAAAAGAGCACAACAAATTCAACAGAACTGTGCTCGATAAATAATTCTATTTATTATTACAGGATATAAAAATACTTAAAATACAGAAATATTTAATAACGCAATAACAGACGTCAATCAAGAATTATGTAAAATCTCGCAGGTATAGGTTAGGTCAGAGGAAAGGAGAAAAAACGCAAGCTGTGAATTATAATAATTATTTTTATCGAGTAAACAGGATAAAAAATGATTGGAACACACACACATACACACACAAAATTACTCGATCATGAACCACAAGGTAGGTTAATGTCAAGCATATTAGCTCAATACGTTACACGAGTTAAGTAAGATCACAAAGATCAAATCTAATGTTGTTATATTGCATGTGACAGAGTGAAGATAAGGGAAGAAAGCGAGCCAGAGCTAGTGGAATACATATCCACAGGCAGGATGCACAGATAGGTGTTCATACATGAGAAGGTAGTAGAAAGTGGGCTGAAGAAGGGCAGAGCGATCTAGCGGTGATCATGCGCAGACGCGGTAGCCAGGCCCGATCCATAATTTCGTTGGTGGACCCCGTCACGCATTTGCAAGGGCTAGGCTCGTGTGTTGCCCGAACGCACCCTTTTTCTCTCTCGTTTCGAAGTAGCTACGTCACAGCAGACACGGGGGCCACGAAAATCGACGAGCATCGGGAGAGGACGGCCCCCTGCACAACCAAGACAGCCGTCTTCGCGCGGGTCATCGTTCCTCGCGACGATGGAAAAATGTTTAAATGCCTCTCGACGAAAAAAAGCACACGCCTCGTTCTGGCCACGTGGAGGATTCTGAACGTGATAACTAACCATACGGGTTTACCAACACATTTCTAACTCTCTCTATTCACGAAGTAATTAAAACAATTAAAATTTTCTATTCAAATTCGATTGAACATTTGATGATATCCAAATTCTCGAATATTTACACTCGTTAACAATTTGTAAATATAACAAATATAGAATTTGTTGGTTGATGGTATGATATTGATATTTTTATTTTAAGATTTTTTTAATTTGTTAAGATTTTAAAAGTTTGATTTATTTTTTTCCAGATTGAACTTTCATAATTATTTATTCCTCGATTAAGGACGACTTGTTTTATTGGAAAATAAACATTCAATCCTAAGTCAACTTTATTGACTTAATCTCCATCCAATTTAACTTTTTAATATTGGTATAAAGATATCTTGTATTTCAAACTGCCTTATTTTCGACATGAAGAAATATAGTATAATAATTATATTTATACTTTATTTATTTTATTTTTTTATTTTTAAGAAAGAACCGTTTTACGAATAATTGGAGAAGCTGAAATATCTATGGACATCATCGCAAAAGTAATGTAGATGATTGCAAATAAATAATTTATAAGAAAAATTAATTTATTACGGAAATTAATTTTATGTCGATAGAAGATAAATAAAGACATATTCTAGACCGTTTGTATAATTAACGCATAGCCCATAACTGAGCTGAGATGCTTTAGTAAACAGGAACTATTTAGAATTAGTTAGAAACTTCTTATCATCCTTATTTGATATGAACATTGGAAAGTGTAATGAATGCATCATTACATAATAACCTCTGATAATTAATTCAACATATAAAATAACTCAAATAATTTATAATTTCAGGAAACTTATTTGAGTTACATATATTAGACTTATATCAGATTTGTGTACTTTCTTAGTAAATATGTTATCTTGTACTGAAAATTTAGTAACAGTTGCAAAAATTAATTCAGGAAATAACTTTTTTCTCCAGAAATGCTCATAAATGATGCAAAAGTAAACATTATTTAGCATATTAACGTTATACGAGAAGAATTAATATCAAAATACCTCAATATATTTCACAACATAATAAAATATTTATGAATATAATAATAAACATAAAGTATTTTTAATCATTAATCGTTAAAAATATAATTTTCTTTCATCATTACTGAACTAGCAATATTATACAAATTGGTTATTTTTAGATAATGCTGAAGAAATTCAATGGGCAACCACGCGAGGAGATATACACTGCTTTACCTTTAGAAATCAAGTTTTTGCTGCACCGTGTATTATTCAAGATACTGATGAGATAAGATTTTCCTTCGTTACATTTTCACCATTTGCACGTATACAGTGCTTAATGTCATACAAAATATGCTACGAGTGAAAATAATATTTACATATCGCCAGATAAGATGACGTCAAACCTAAGAACATCCTAATGATTTATGATACATACCTCAACTATGTAATATACCTAAATAAAGTAAAGATTCAATACAGAAGAAGCAAAAGGAAACAAACATTTACAAAAATAAATGTTAATATAGAATTACGATCGAAAGACACTAATATCCAACGATTACGTAGCGAACAGGTATATGCAACGAAAAAAAAGATGACTCGATAACAAAATTCAAACTGCGTTTTTGTAAATACATTCACTTGTATATTTTGATAAGTATACATGACTTGCATATTTTTCCTTTTTCTTTTCCTGTAATTATAATTTTATAATTCTATTCGTTCATCGACAGATGTTTACTTGATCACCGCATAGCTATATGTAATATTAATAAGCGCATCGTTCGTATAATGTAAAATTAATTTTGAGAGTTTTATTACAAAGAGACCAGTGTTAATAATTCGATGCCATAAGAGTATGATAAAGAAACGATTGATATCAGGTCTGTGTAATCATCGTTATAGTCATACATTGTGAAGATAAAGTTATCGAGACAACATAAGACGTATAAAAACTTATATTTCCTGCTTAAAATTATATGCAGTTGAAT
Source organism: Euglossa dilemma (assembly GCA_002201625.1). NCBI lineage: Eukaryota > Metazoa > Arthropoda > Insecta > Hymenoptera > Apidae > Euglossa > Euglossa dilemma. Next base: position 199,330 of record NIJG01000032.1, on the reverse strand, counting down.
TTCATTAAATTTTCTACAAAATTTTCCTATACGTCTATTATTTGTGTTATAATATTTATAAAAGTAACTTTTTACACTACTGTTGCGTCGTGTACGAAGAAATAAGTAAGAAATTATTTAGTAACATTATTAACGAAAGGGATTACTACGTATCAGAAGGAAAGTTTCATTCAGGTTCAAATAGCCGTGACTATATTCGACGTACCATCTGTATCGTCATACAAGTATAATAAACATATCAAAACTATCCACTCAACAGGCTACCAAAATAACAACGCGAGCAGAAATTTTCCCTGGCATTGAATTCTTTTCGTGTTACAATTTCTCAGCTTGCCAGAACATTAAAATACATAAAATATAGTAATTAAAAACTTCTGTCGTTAATAATTTTCCCCTTTCAGTATGTGACACGTATCATATAATCCTTTACTCAAACAAGGAAGCTTCTATATGTTCAAAGCGTTCAAACTTTAATTCAATAAAATATCCTTTGTTTATATAAGAAATAAATAAAATTGATACCGTATTACCTAACTATGGGATGTATGTATATCAACTTAACCTATACTTATAAAACGTGTCGTGAATGGTTTATTTCATTCATTTAAGCGAATGTAAATATTATGTTAAGTAAAATTCGGAAAATCGTGCATTTCGATAATACACGTTCATAATGATTTATTTCAAATTACGTATCGAGGTCACTGATTTGCGTGACGAAGGTATCCAAGAATGCACAAGATCTCCCGTGGCTGGTTAGAGCGCTCTAGAACGCTGAAGATCAAGAGAGCAAAGAGTCGGTTTAAACCGTGTGCCCCGTCCCAACGTCGGCTCTATTAATACCCGCGCCTTGTTGTCGCGTCTCGAGAACGTGTGCACCGATATAGAGGCATCAGTACGACGAGACTGTCCTTTTTTTAAAAAATCTGCTTTTGAGAATGAGCAAATCGAACTATAATAATTTTCAACTCGATCTATACACGAATAGTAACCGACAGAAGATAACATATCGACGAGTAGGATCAGCAAAAAGAATCAAGGTAATTCAAACGCGTTAAAAGCAATGATATTAATGCTTATACGAATGCAAACATCAAGAAATCACTGTTATAATGGATTCAATCGATCAAAGAGGTTAACAGAGTTGCGAATTTGAAAAAAGTGAGGTTATTTTCTGACAAAGGATCGTGTTATGACAAGACAAAACTGGGAACGAAACAGTGCGATCCGTGGTATCGACTCGAGACAAGGAATGAAGGAAAGGAATTGCAGCTTTAACAGGACATATCGTAGATGTCGTACAAGTGCATTCGCAGTCAATTATGTGATCAGCTACAACCATTCGCTTCATGAAGCTATTAGGAACAAGTTAATAGAATCATCGCACCGTTCCGATGTACAATGGGTTATAGTAAACAGAAAGAGGAAAAGGTACAAACTGTTGCAATTCTAATGGAGCAGCCCACAGATGTCGTACGTGGTCTTAAGCTCGATCGGAGTCAGCGCAAATACCTAATCGACAGTTTCGCAATGTCATCTCACCCTTGCAAAAATTGTCTCTACGATTCGATTCGATAATTAGGATCAATGCTGAAGCAGACACAGTGCTTTGGGATTTGCTAGACGAGCCTTAAATTAGAAACGGGATAATAGTGTGCGAGAAGCGTAAAGGTTGTTTCACGAGGACGGGTGCACCCTAACCGTAAGCCATTTTCTTGGGATTCACTCACCTTTGATTGTACAAGACGATAAAGGTTACCAAAGGTCTCGTAGGATTAAAATATCAGCAGCGAGATCAATCGACGAATACCATCCGAGAAGGGGTAGGTTAAAATACACCGTGGCAAGTTTTCACTTTTTTCTTTTCCACAACCACAGTACACCCTTTCGTGTTCCCCCAAATAACCAGTTTCGAGCGAAAATACGTACCGCGGAAGAAAACGTACGCGAAGAACATACACCAAGTGCAGAATCGAGCAAGCTAGTGGGCTCACTCTGCGAGGGGCACGGCACGTGCTGGGGCTCCCTCGACCGAGTCGCGACTGATATCATTTCCAGCGGGGGACTGTGGGGTCGCCAGCCAGAACCCCACCAGGGGGTCTTCGTGCAACCCCCACGCGGTGTCGTAGTAGTCGTGTTCGCCGTCGTGGTTGTAGCTCGTTGTCGTGGCTCCACCGTTGCTAGCCTCTCGAAACCCCCTTTGCACGTACAGGGAATAAGGGACCAGGATGTATACGTACATCATGGGGAGAGAGACGTCTCTCTTCTTCTCGCATACCGCGATCCTGTCTACATCGGCCTCTCTCACACGCTTACTCCCTTACTCCCACGCACCTTTCATTCCCGTCTCGTTTCTACGCGCACTTTTATCGTATATGTCTCTCTGTGTTTCTCAACGAGCGTCTCTCTCCAACCGATTTTCCATCCTTGTTCCGTGCAACGTGTTAGGTCGAAGCGTTTGTTTCTCTTTCGCCGTACTCCTAGCTTCGCCGGTTCCGTGTAAAGCACACGCAACACCAACACAGCTGTAGATCTTCCTCCCCCCGCCCTTCGCTGCTGGCCCCCTCCCTTCAAGCGAATCCCTTACCCCCTACGTATCCAGCAGCTTTATCCACCCTGAACCCTCCTATATACGAGGGTTGCTTCTCGGCAGCCTGATCGGACGTACGCGAGAAGGGACTTTCCCCTCTGCCTCTCTACGCCGCCCTAACCATGCTTTTTTCGTATTTCAGATTCGAGGTTGTTTTACTCTCGAGAAAAATTTTATCCCATATGATCTATTCTGTACACTCGTTTGTTATATCCTTAACGGATTATGAAATTTTTTAATATCTCACAATTGAGAATTCAAATAACCTCCTTTGGAAAGTGAATTAAGGTTAAGGTTAACGTTTGAAATTGTTTATTCGACTCAGTGTCGGACTCATTGTCTTGTAGCATTTATTTTCACTTATGCATCCATCTAATCCTCTTTTCCGCATTCATGTTTGTTTTATGAGTTAAGATTCGGTCTATCTTTGCTTTACGATGAAGGTTTCTTTTAGATTACTAGTATGATAACGATTGCGATAGTATCATAAGAAAGAAGTTTGTCTTTGAACTGAAAAAAAGCCAATTTTCAAATGGAAGAAAATTCCTGGTATACGAGTATCGCCTTGAGCAAAGCCCTTGGGGGCAATATTACCGGTGCATTGTTCGATTCGAAAAGTGAACTCGCATAAAAGACGTTGGAACATGAAACTGGTCGTTGAGGAGAATCGCAATACGATGAGCATAGACTGCAATGGGTACTGACGTAATCATCACATGGGTACATTTATGGATACGTCCGTGTTCAATGTAAATACACATGTACACATGTGGTGTAATAAATCGGGTATCGATTCATACATGACAGAAACAAATTTCTTAAATTCTTACTGCCAAAATATAATTTTAAATACTGTAAATGAATATCAAATAACGTATTCAAAGTTTTGTATACGTTAATTTAAGTTTTATTGTGTTTTATGCAAATAACTACTACTAGATAATTATATAACTACAACTTCATTAAACTAAACGTTTCCTGAAGAAAAATAAGTAAAACAATACCTTATTACAATAAATTGATTGTTCACGCTCGAGGTGACCGGGCGACCAATTCGGGGGCAGCGAGCGAATATCGATTCGTTATTTTTAGGGGTAGTCCATCCGCGAACCCCACCTTCGTCGCGCCCCCGTTCGAAAATTTGTCTCTAATGAATTATTGTTATGCATATTTCGACAGGTCCAACTTTTTTTATGGAAAAGTTAAATAAAAAATAAGAAAAGTGAAGAAAATCTAATAAAATATAACGAGTATATTATTATACAAGTTTTATTATTATAATAGTTCGTTGTAAATTTAGTACAATTTTAGATATTACAAAACCTTTTTGTTGATAAAAAATACTCTTATTTTTATAGACATGATATAAGTTATATTAATTTATCATTCATTGTGATTAATATAAAAATATAACTAGATTGAGACAACTATACGAAATAAATACAAATACTTTTTACAACAGAAAGCAAATCGAATGTAACGTTAACATTCATTGTCAAATATTTATTGCTCGAATGATTCATTTTTTTAATTAACAATATTTTCGAGCATCTGATTATTAAATATATGCTTGACATTATTATAATTTTTTTAAATGATCTATTATACACTTCATTATTATTCTAATTGATGTATAATTATTAATATCAACAACAATGATTATTACTATAATTACAATTACGATAATTATAATATAGTTTAATACTTTTATTTTATTTCCAAATTTTCGTTAATTAGTTAAAAATTATAATACAATTATTGTTAACTTTTAATTTTGAAATAAATTCAGTCAGTTTCTTTAATTCGAATTAATATTATCGATCGATAACTAATTTTGGAACAAATTACATCTAATCCTAGTATTTGAGTTCATTTACAAAATTACCTTATTTAAATTAATTTTTAAGTATAGTTAAATAAAGCTTTGTTTCTAACAAAAAATTATTTGTCAAAACCATGTATACAAATTATTTGAAAATTTAATATTTTCTATAATTTGAATATTTGTGGAATCAGGACTACAGAAATATTTTAATAATTCGCTACTAAATCCACAATCACTCAAATTTTCTTTACCAAAGATACTTCCTGGAGTTACTGGTACATTTCCTGTCTCCCTTTGCTCTGTGGGAATATAAGTATTATAAGTTCCTTATAGAATCTTTATACAAGTAACAAGTTATAAAAGTATTTACCAAATTCATGTTTTACTTCTGAAAATGAAGTTGTTGAATCTAACTGTGCACAACTAGCAGAATATTGTTCCAATTGACTAGATTTCATTAAAAAACAAAGAGAAGGTAACACATGTGGTAAAAGAGGTCCTTTTAATTCCAAAGAAAAATATCTTTCATTTTCAACACGAACTACACTTTCTTTTACCTTCAAAATAATAATGAAATTAATGAAAATAACTTATAATTTATATTATGTGCTAAATATAGATATAAAAATATAACACCTTAATCGGCTTTAATGTTGCACCATGAAAAGCCACAGGTGACAAAAGAGTTGGAGGCACTCCTGCTAAGGCACCAGTTGTTGTAATGGCAGACTTACAATTAATTAGAAAGTTAAATAAAGCTTGTGCCTCAACACCTTTTACAAAAATAAGCGATTGTTTCATATTGTCTATTGTAGTTTCTTTTTCTAAAGTCATCCTTGCCTACAGCAAAGTTATGTGTTTTATAAATAACATATTGAATTAAAATTATGCATATTTTAAAGTTACCTGAGAACTATTAATTTTACGAATTTCAGAATTTTCAACTCCTAAACTTTGCAACCATTCATCTTGCGTCTCATCTTCTTCGTCATCAAGATTTTGATTCTCTGTGCAAGTTACTGATGTAGTATTTGATATAGTTGAATCCACAGTATCACATCCTGAATCAGTTACATCTGATCGCCGTTTAGAATATTTTCTCAAAGGCATTGTGTAATCAATTTCTATAAAAAATGGTAAAATAATATGTTTTTACCATAAATTACGAGCTCTTTTATACCTTCTTGTTTTAAAGACTGTCGGAAACCACGTGTTGTTGGTGTCAAAAGTGCATGAGCTTCAGAAATTCCACAAATTCCAGCAGCACGAAATAAGACAGTAAAATTGTTTGCACAAACATAAAAATATGGACACTGTCGGGCTCTTAATAAATGAAAAAGTGACCTAAAGCTTTCACTCCATTCTTTGTACAAAGCTTCCTTAATAAACATGTTATTTATTATCATTGAATTACTTGCTAAATTTGCACTCGCTTTGCCAGCAGAACGAGGAAATAACTCTAGCCAGGGTAATGATGGGTGCTGCCATATTAAGCAACATCTATGGAATCTATTTAACAAATATTTTAACTAAGATATTTTCAGTAATTTAAAATACATACCGTATTATAAGAATTACCTTGCATTTGGACTAGTATCTAAAGTTGAATCTTGTTCACTAATATCCAAACATCTTACAAAACCAGTAGTACCTGAAGCTTCTTCACTAGTTTTCAATTTACAATTCCAAGAAAATGGTTTAGGAGACATAAATCTCATTTTAGTCTTTAAAGTCCAATCTATTGGAATATATTTTTCACCTTTTGGTGCATCTGAATCCTGAACGTTCTTACTTGTATCCAATTTTAAAAATGCATTGCTAAATGTTAAAGAACAATCATGCATTGAATTCTCTGTTTCATCTATTTTTGGAGCTTTAATTTTTAATAGTTCAAATAATGTATTATCATTACTAGTTTCTAAATCTGGAGATATATTTGACTTTTTAGTTGTATCATCTTTAGCAAAAGGATTTTTTCTCTTCTGTCCTGTACACTGATTGGAATCAATATTATATTTATCAGATGGTTGTGTAGCTTCTAATGGTGATATTTTTGTATTAACGTATGTGTTACTTATACGTGCTTGTAATGCACGTTTTCTCATTTTTAAACGATGTAACTGCATTACTTCGTCCGGTCTTTTCCATTCTAATAATTGTAATTTATCCAGATTCTCCATTAGTAATTTTAGAATGATTTTTTTGTCATGCTATTACACGGAAAATATAAACAATACTTAATAATAATAATGATAATAATGTTCAATATAAAAAAAACAAATATAATTATAATTTTTTATTATGATATTATGAATTCTTTATTCATATTATACTACTTTAAAATTTAGTTTTAATGTATTTTGTACTCTTATAGGTTAAAATTTCAAATATTTTATATTTTTATTCCTTTATGAAATTTTTAATACTTTTTAATAATACTAGCAAAAAAATAATTTAATTAAATAAGCGTACCGTTACTTAAAACTTTTTTATCAATTCAAGAATGTCGTCAATCGAATAAAAATTCCCACACCCACCACTGTAAACAAGACCTCACGCACAGTTGACCATACGTTCAACTTACTATGACGTAATATATGTCCTTTTACGTGAAGGAAAATAACATATATGTTACAAATTTTATTTTTACATATATATTTCGATTATAAATTTTTACATACATAAT
>NIJG01000032.1:172384-187312 GCA_002201625.1 Euglossa dilemma | reverse complement strand
ATAACTTTATTTAACTTTTATTGGTTTCTAAAACTTTACTTCTCAAATTCATTTTTTCTACGAAATACTTTTTCATTCCTATAGTTATAATTCTTTACCTAACATTTCCAGTTATATTAATTAAATTTTTCCGATGTCATTTAATCATTATATCGAATCTATTAATTATTTAATCCAAGAAAGAAACAAACTTCATCTAGGTCTCACTTTGTTAAATATACAGAAACAGCCACAGTCTATTTAAAAAAGAAAAAAAAATAATAAGTCATTCAAATAATTACAAATATAAATATACATACAGACACATACGAGAAGAAAGTATTTGTTACTATTATAAATTGTATAAACTTCTTCTACGGGGTCAGGAAACTTACCGTATAACCTTAAAGTACCGTCGGCTTTGCCAAGGCTATTCGTCGACACACATTTGTAACTGCCCACGTCCTGTTCGCTAAATCCTTTGATTAACAACGACATCAGAACTTTGTAACCGGATCGTTCTTCCCGCACTTCATACTTGAGCCTGTGTAATTGAATGAACAGTGAGTGTCGCCTAACCTCAAAGAAACGAGTTGGCGCGCGAAATCAAAAGAACAAATAATCACTCACCCCTCGATCAGCATCTCGTCTTCACCGCCCCGTCGGTTCTTTACCCAGTAATTAATTGTATTTGGGAATGCCTCGATATAGCATTTTAGCTGCACGTCCGTGCCCAAAGGTGCTCCCAGAAGCTGATTAGGTGCTTTGACGACAGGTGCAACTGTGAAAGCGGTTTCAAATTAATTAGCCAATATTCATCGAGTTACACGGCTGACTGAGATTTCAATTAACGTTCCTCTGCAGACGACATGGATATCTATAATTTGCTCTTTTGCTTTCTCTTGGTTACCATACGATTTATTAACACACTCGTGCAATTTAACATCTGTTTTTACAGGTTTTCAACATCCCATTGCACGAATGACCGTGTGCATGAAACATTTGCTTCAATGGTTGCAATTAGGATGAAAATAACGTAAGTATACTGTACTTTTAATGTTTCAATGATTATCTGTAAAAAGATTTTATACTAATTCCAAATATAATCTTATTTTCAGATCAGATCAGATGTTAATGACATCTCAAAAATTGTGTCAACTATGTTTTTAGAAATATAGAAATGATAAGAAATTTAAAGTCTATTGTTTAAATTTTTCAATTTAATGAATTTTCTTCCTTTTATTTTATTTGATTATCATCGCACTTTTATACCATTATATCGACATCAAATCATATTTTAGGTTCTAGATCAAAGTGGAAATTTGTAAACAGTCATAATCTTTTCCTGTTATAGATAAACAGAATTCTGGTTACACAGAGTTAACGTATCTCTATCATGTTTATTAGTTTTGGATGAACATGATTTTGTAAGCGCATGCTTTCTATAGCGAGATGGTTACATTTTAAGGAAAATAATGTTGCTTATTCAACCTGAGCGTGGTAAATTATATGGTATGATCTGTTATTGGTTATTTTCCTATTACGGATTCATTAAAGTACAACATCCCATGGCTGTTGGTGGAAATTTACGATGTTAGAAGTCTACATGTTAATATACAGGAGCGCATAATTACAACTTGCGTATGATAATTTCATGCGCGCTTTTGTATCACAATATCCATTCAAAAAGTAATGTTTGCCGTTGCATTATTACATTCGACAGTTTCATTAAAAAAGTATCGAAGTTAAAATATAGCACATCGCATATTCAATTATTAACTTCGACGTAACAATGCGAAATAATGAAATCTATGTTACATTATGAAAACTGCGAGCAGTTAATTCTCATTTGACGTCTATTGTTCTCAAATAATTAATTTCCGTACCGATACCATTACCAATCGATACAGATCATTTGGCAGCAGTACCAGATTATTTTATATTCCTGGAAACATACGTTTTTCGATAAATAACGATATATTTGAATAATTATGTAATTTTATCGGATTTTATGATTAACGAGGAATTAGTCGATGCAAAACAAAATACTGTAAATGAGGATAACTCTGTATAACGCCATCTGAACTGAATGTTTTGTTTTATTCCATCATGATTATATTATTGTATTCTGTTAAATGTAAAATTCAAATGAAAACCTTTAACCAATTCTATAGGTTATCTTAGGATCTATATCTAGATCCTCAAAATCTATAATACGGATTATTATATTAAAATGAAATTATATATTGGAATCTAGTAATAAATAGAAATTAAATGTTAAAGTCTAGACAGAAAAGCTCCCAATATTATGACGAATAAATTTCATTACGTTGATTATTTTTTTCAATTATCACACGACAATGGATGTTATTGAGATTCGTATCAAATTAAGGTTATGATTCGTTTCGTTGTTTAAACAGATAAGACTATGCAAGAATAATGAGAAAACTTCTTCAGAGAATCGTTTTAAAGTTACTTTCCGCCTTGAAAACAATGCGAATCGAATATTAAAATGTCTGGTCGTTGCACGATTTAACGATATAACGAAATTAAATTGCAAGGTCTACAAGCGAAAGCAACGTTATTGCGTTAGGTGATAAATCCGCAGACAACCTGGTACATCTTTCTCTATCCTTTCGTTTTAGCACGCTGCGATTGTGCTCGCTGATAAGCAATCTCGAATCTCTTTCGCCGCTTCCCGGTGAAACAGAAAAGCGGACCGATCTTACATTTTCTTAACACATTGTAGACCAATCTCATTTCACTTAGCGATACATTGTATTTAGTATAGACACAATAAATAAATTACGTATATTTCTAATGTTAAATGTTCACGGTGACAATACACCAAAAGTCTAAAACAAAATATTATTCTGACAATGATTTCATAAATGTCTTGGAAAATATTTAATCCACGTGCAAAAAGATTTATATAAAGAGGAAAGTATATCTTGTATAAATAACCTTTTATTATTTAGTCCACTAGAAAAGCTTTTAATCATAATGTATCTTATTTTAATTCTTAGATTACGAGAGATATCCTTATAAAAAATGTAAACATACTTTAATAAAGAAAAGAATTCACGTATTCGATATATTTATGTATCTTGAATATCTGTCCATTTCAAACGTTACTACACTTTTAAAAGAGATATCATATTATCTGACGGATTTTTACTTTCGTGTATTTGATACAAGTAACAAGAAATGAGAAATAAGTTACGTTCAAAATTACTCGTGAAAAATGCACAATGATTAACGTATAATACAGCCAGACACAACACGTATTGCTGTCAACGTGTTAAGTGGCGACATCTCTGAGTCACCGGGAAGGTTAACGTTATCGACAATCGATCATATCGAGCCGAGATCGCATACACAAAAATGACGAAATTTCAATTTCTCTCGTTCGTGTCGCTTCGATGTGTCGTTGTTATGATTGTTAGTGGCTTGCGAGTGACAATGGTGAGTTTAAATCACAATTACACGCGGTGGTTGCAACAATGATTTCCGGATGATATGTCACTGCAGAATCGTTACATTAATAGCGTGGTGGTTCGCCTTTCATCGCTAGTGGGAGCCTTTCTGCTGGCTACAATCGTGGATTAGAAGGAAAACAAGCTTACAATTCACGGCGAGTGTCACTCGCTTGCTAACGGCAGGCGGCACGTCGTTGCTGGCGATGCACAGATACGCCCCCATTTGTCGCCTCTCGACGCGATGGAATTGCAGCTGGGAACCGTTGTAGGTCTCGTGTTTCTCACCTGTGCACCGTGAAAACGTTTTCTGTCTGCATATTTTCTCGAAAATTGACCCCCCACCCGGTTTGTCTTTTCAACCGACTGCCCTCTCTCTTTTGTCTCGCTTTCGTATCCTTTTCACAGATCATTCTTTATTCTGTAACCTCGGTCGACGACAGTTTCGTTCATCTTACAATTCTCGACTTCGCGAAAGGTAGAGACACGATGATACGTATTTGCAAAGCATCAGGGACGTGAAATGGCTGGCAAGAGGAAAGTGACAAAGAATTTTTCTCTTTTTTTTTTTCTTTTAGAGAGGTATTTTACGATAAATTAGGATATTTTATGGCTGCTAATATAGTAAGTGCCAATGTATCGATCGATGTGTTGGTTATGTTTTGGAATTGGTACTTTATGCCTACTATATTACTATTGTATACGATATATTATATTATATATTATTATGTATTATATAATTGAAATGTATAATAAATTTTAATATTGCTGAAAAAATTAGTTGCTGTTCATGATTTTGTTAGTAAGTATGTTTTGTAATAAAAAATGAATAGATTTCACATTTTTTTTTCTTTTTTTATGCACAAATTGAGCATTAATTTAGATTTGTATTTAATTTTTTAACAGGAAATAAAATTATAAATAAAATTAATAAGGGTATTTTAGAAGGATATTTTTAGAAATAAATTACTAGACAATTGGAAAATGTTATATTGAAAATTAATATAAAGGAGATTGACCAAATACGTTGAGGATTTCTATTAAAATAAAAAGCTGGAGGTTGTATAAAAATACCTCTCTATATGAAAATATAAATTAGGTTTCAGAGGAATAATGAAAACACAGAGGTGGTATGAAATCTGTTCTTTCCATCAGCCCATCAGCAGTCCAAACGTGAGAAACATAATAAAGTAAACAAGATAATAATTGTACGTGGCTATATACATAGAAAATGCAGCAAAAAAGCTGTTATACGACAAGAGTGCGGATTATCAAAGTAAAACTAATTAAATCTGAATCGTATTTTTCTAATTTTCAAATTTCACAAACTCATTTACTTGCGATAAGTTCCTTTCTTCTCAACGAAATATCCCACGTTAAACTCTTTCCAGGTGAAATATTTAAAAAAGGAAGGAGTTTTTGCGAGGTTCAAGCACCAAGTCATTCTGGGTAATAACGAAATACGATTCCACGTTATTTTACAGTATTTAAGCGTTCGCAGCAAACAGCTAAAATCTAATTATCCGAAGTTGAGTTAATACAAACTAATATTGGAAAGTGTCTCAAGTGGTTTGCCTGTATTTTCTGCTGAAGCAAATTTGTATACACAATACCGATCCGGTAATTATGCTTAAGCCATGCCAGACATTAATTGCGCAATTGAGAAAGCAATTCTATAACCGCAGATAATTGAATACACCTAGATATATTTACGTAAGCACAAGAAAATTTCGAAGTAACGTTAACCAGAAATAAATCCGACTGTATGCATTTCTCATCGTTTTCTAATTTTAGCGGCAGGTCAAGTAAGAAACCCAGCGAAGGCATCAATCTTCACCATTCTTTTTTCAAATCACTCACCTTCCCGTTTTTCTTTTAATTGCATTACGCGGGCGAGGGAAAACAAGGCAGCGAAGGGTCCTCCAATGCCAAGCCACAAGGACACAGTCAAGGATGAAAGATTGCCAACGAAAAGCCGCGAAATGCAAAGAACATTATTTCTCGGAACAAGAAGTAGCAACTTTCCAGATCTAAACGAATCCAGATAGAACTTTCAGCCAGGTCGAAACCACAGACTAATGCAATTGAACGAAGGAACTACCGTCAAAGTGGAGTGGGTGAACGGAAGTACGTTGCGCGTAAAGGGAAGGAAGCGGGAGAGGAAGAGAGAAAGGGAAAGAGTGTGAGAGAAAAAGGCAGATAGCCGGAAGCTGGACGCACAACGTAAACGGAAGAAGAGACGAGAAGATATATGCTTAATTCACTACTTAGGTTGCTAACGAGTTTCTTAAGTGAGCGAACGCTAACGAGTTTGTAAAGCTCGTAAGAAAAGCGTCATCGTCAGGTAGAAAAGCGACGCAAGTTACACGTGAACAGTGGTTTTGTCTATCTAGAAAGTAAGCATCGAATGCAGTCTAAAAATCTATGCGAATCACACTTCTCATTCCATTTGATACTAGCTTCTTCCTCAATTGGTATCTGTTTAAACAGGCAAGTATTCTTGGTATGATACCACATCATAGAGATAATACAAGATGGACTATGTAACATAAATAATAAAAAAAAATTGTTTTATCACAGATGGTAGAATGCGAAGGAATTTTGTCAAGCTGACAAGAAGTGGTCCCCTATGTATACCATGACTGTTACTGATACGTAATTTTAATACAGTCGATGATTATTTATATCGATCTATATAGGTAACGGAAGTCTCTGGTGAGTAGATAATAATCCCTCGTATAAAAGGTGCCGAAGGTATTAATATCATTCTTGGGGTAAATACCATGAAAGAACGATTTAGCCTGTAAATTTCTGTTTACTCCATTAACCGGTAAGTACTTACGTTTACTCGTGCATCGGAGCAAAGGTTAACGGCGGTTCTCGCAACGACAGCCGTTAACCACGGGAAAAAATATGTAAAGTAAAAAAGACAGATACAGCAGGTCTTGAACGTTTCAGCTGCATCCGTGGGAGGAGGCAGTGCAACTACGTCGACCAAAGTTTTGCCAACTCGAGGCCCTGCAGCAGAAACTACCACGTGCCGCTTCCTCGATGTGTGTACAAACGATGTTGTACGTATACGCACGCTATATATACATTTCTAGGCCTTACAAGCGTAAGCCCCGTGGTTCGTTTTACGTGTCTCTACAGCGTATGTACACGACCCTAACTCCGGGCTTGGATGTGTGCGCCGTACAAGATACCATGAAGAGGATTCTCATCCTCTGTTTCTTTACACGCGCGCCCGCTGTTTCTGTCTTCGAGTTCAAGAGGTGAAACTTGTTTCAACGACCTGCCTCTTTATACCCACTTTACCATGTTCTTATAGTACGCGCTACGGTATAGCGAGCTTGTGAAATCGGCCAGTAGTCAAAAAGTGATCATGTTTCAGGCGTCAAGACAAAGGACGCCGATGGAAATATGGGTACAGGAGGGAAATTGAATCTTGCTAGTCTTGAGATATTCCATATCTTCCTCTACTTTTCCTCTCAAGTAAGAATCATATTTGCTTACTTTATGAATCAGTATTGACGATTTTATTAGGATCGAATAACGAGTTTTTTTGATATTCAGATGAATCGACTCGAGCAGAAGAGGAACGCGTGAGTCAATTTGGATAAGTGAGTTTAAGTTATTGGGAAGTAGTAAGACATTGTCGAGATGATCTTATGATTCAAACTATTTTTTTTCTCTTCAAAGAAGCAATCCATGTGTAGAAAGTAAAGGAAGTATGATTGATTTGACGTAAGAAGTTATTTTAGATACGAATCGATTATAATAATTTGCTATAAAATAACCTTATAAAATATTCTTGTACAACGTTAATCTCTTAGAAATTGTACCGGTTTGGATTGATCAACTCAAGTTCAGATTTGAATCTAATGGAATATTTATAGAGGTATTTAAAATCATAAGGGAAGAATGGAGTTAAAACCCTTCAGACTTTATTTTGAGGTTAATTGACTCCATCCCTCGTTGCTATGCTATTGTTATCGATATGAGAAGAGAGATTACATAATATTAATAATAATTTTCGAAATATAAGAGGTTAAANTATAATTAGAATTAAATTAAATTAAATTGGGTTAAAATTTTATCTATCCAGAAAATTTTACATAGTATTGTAACTTTGTACACGGTTCACGATGAAAGTACTTGTTAGCAGGATGAGCAAAGTTGAATATCTCAAAAACAGCAAGCTTCAAGCAAGTTTCAAATGTACTTATATATCTTTACACTAGAAATTTCTATTCCAGATTTTCCGTCTAGAATACACCAATTGTCAATTATCAATACCGAAGATTTTCAAAAATTATTTCATCACAGAAAGCAACGAATTCAGCCATTCTAACAACGCATATAAACATCTGTACAGAAGCAGGCATGCAGTATCAAGAATGAAGATAAAATTAAAATTAAATCTGACGTTTTGCATTTAATTTTCAATCACATTAGTATCTCCAAAGCTGGGAAGCTGTCACTGTTGTCAAGCAAATTGTCATGTCATAATTTTAATTTTACCACATATAACATATATCACTTATAAATTATGCTTATCACATTCGTATTAACGCTTTCCTGACCACACAAT
The DNA here is from genome assembly GCA_002201625.1 of Euglossa dilemma. Classification (NCBI taxonomy): domain Eukaryota; kingdom Metazoa; phylum Arthropoda; class Insecta; order Hymenoptera; family Apidae; genus Euglossa; species Euglossa dilemma. The sequence goes on along the minus strand of NIJG01000032.1, from coordinate 179,266 downwards.
AGAAAAACAATTATGTAGCTTGCAGAATATCAAAAAAAGAAAATGATTTAATTAAAAAAAAATGAAAACAAAATTATTTTCTAAATGTTTATTATCTTAGTACAGATAGATTTTTTTCTAATAAATGTTTCATTATGTCGTAACAAATAAGACAGTCGTTAAAGCGAGCATTCTGTATAACCATAGTCTTAGGTATAACTGGGTCCACATATAAAATCATATTATTCTAGTAAGACCTCCTTTTCGTACGAAGAGGACTTCGACGTAACTAGGATATTAGTGCAGCGTAATTACCCTATTAACACGAAACTAATGTAAAGTCACATGGTGGTGAATAGCGAATATCCTTTGGTGTATACTTACGACACCTAACAGCCTAGCAGTTAGGTATACGCTTCGTGCTATACTGTCATGCGGCAAATAACACAAAATTGTACGAACTGTGTACATACAAATATAATTTCCCAACGAATCTAGATCTATAATAAATTCGCAATATTGAAAACTTTATCTTTCGTAAGGTTACCATAACATCAATATTTTTCTACCACATTCAGAAAACCTGTTGCATCATAAATATTAATGGAAACACGACAACGTTCCTTTCGTAATTTCATTCTCCTTCAATTCTCAGGTAATCGATCTTTCTATTAGCGTCGTATCAAATCGTTCGATCAAATTAAAATTCCACGCAGACAAATGCAGCGTGCGAGCTAAGTTCGATTCAAATAACTCTGACTTGAGGCGAGCAAAGAAGAAAAATAGGCTGGAAGAGTTGCAACTACGAAAAGACAATTAAATTTCATTAACCGAGTCTACCGTTATTATTTCCAGGTTTGAAATTTCCGCGCTCGAGTTGCAACGAATGAAGTACGGGAGAATGCTTGCTCGACGATGTCATCGGGGAACGTAAACGGAGAAAAATTATTGCAAAAATGGAGAATTAACATGGAGGAGGAGGGAAGAGGAAATTTACGGTTAAAAGAATCCCCGGGATTCCCCGGCACGTGTGATGCGTGCGGTCGGGCGCATGCCACCAAGCCGTGGTTAAACGTACATCAACACGCAGCGGAGGCAACGTTAAATATATTAAAAAGCGGAAATATGAAATACAAAGGCAGCTTGAAATTCTGCGCGCTTCGATACCGAGGGTGTGCTTATCGCTGGCAAGCGTTGCGTATAAACGAGCGGAGGAGAAGGGAAGAAAATGTCGGACGCTGCGGCGACACAGGACGGCGATATTAAAAATATAAAGTATTGGAAATGCACGATTGAAAGTATAACGCAATGCGATAAAGCGAAGATCGCAGGCCGCGAGAAGGCAGGTTCGAATGTTACGTGCTGCCCCCTATCCCGATATACTATCGATTCCAATGACATAAAGTAGCGGGACAGCGATTACCGATCATAAGGATTGTAATAAAGCTCTGCTCGGGTAAAGAAAGGAAGGATGGAAACAGAGGGGCAACAGAAAGGCGGACAAAGGGAGTAATGGCTAGCAAACGAAATTAAACCTTCGTCGTCTCTCTGCCTTTTCCCTCTTTTTTCTCTCTTCCTCTTTTTTCTCACGAAGCGGTAAGTGAAAGAGGTCTGTCCACGGAGATACCCACGAGTTTTATAGTGTCATTATGTACCAGGAGAAGAGACCCTTATGAGAATGGGTTCTCCGTCTTCCCTTCGCCAGGACACTCTTGGGGTCGGTCTTCCCGTTGCATTACAGCTTAGAGTTGCATTGTCGCCTTCCGAAACTGCCAAGTCGGCGCTGGTATCACCTCCGTAAACGATATCCGGCGGTACTGTCCAACAAACGTCAAGAAAGTGTTATACTATCAGCACTTTTCATTAGAACGGTTGAAGCGGGCACTGTCGGCCATAATCTGTCATGCAAAGCGAAATTTTATTTCATTCGTTCGCCATTTTTCTTTCTTTTTTTTTTTTGACGGTACACGAAGGAATTTAAATTAGAGTTAACGAGCCGTGACGAACATAATGTGCTCTGAAAAATATTTCTCTCGCCATTGAAACCGAAAGTATGGTAAAGTATGCGTAAAGGGTGTCCCAAAATTGGCGCGAGGAGTAATTTTAATTAAACAATGTAAATTTGTAATTTCATGGTTTTAATAATCCTGAACTGTCAGCCGTCACGTTGTATTCTTTTTCTCGTTGACAAAATTCAAATCCTACGTGTATTTTGGGACACCCTATGTGTTTAGTAACACATAACCCCGAGTGTCTGGTAACTGGCGGCACGAGCGAGCAGCAGATGACTCTGCGTCTAGAAATAAGTAGGAAAGAAAGAAAACAATTTTCCGAGGTTCCGTTTTTGAGGAAATTGAATTTGAAAATCCGCGGAGTGTTTTCGAGCGTTTTGAAAACAGTAGGTCCTCTGTGTTATTCTCTCAGTCTATGAATTATTTGATATGGATGTGAAAACGTTCACGAGCACAGGTTTGCCGTGAAATTCATAGCGAATGAAGAAACGCATACTCCACGAATTTTTAACCTCGATTTTCTCAGAGATAAAGCCTCGGGAGAAAATATTTTATCCTTCCTTTTCGATTTTGTTTTAAGTACAGAAACACTTCCTGCTTCATCGTACCAGTTATATTGTATATACAGGGTGAACCATTTAACACATCATAAAACTTCGAGTTTTATTTATCAGTAAGTTGATTTTTTCTGCCTTTAGCGACACAGTTAGCTGGATAAAAATCAACTATCATTATCTTCCCGTTATCATTTACGAGAAAATAATTTTTTATTTCAGTAAATGTGAATAATCAAAGTAGTTATATTGTATGGTTCACCCGGTATATTTTAGATAAGCTTTATATTATTGTAGATCGTATTACGATTTTCAAAAGGCCTGAGTTAAACATACTGATGCGCAATTCCTGCTAGTGTTGTTCGTCAAATTAGAACACAATTGGTCAGAATGAAGAGATCCAGTACGTTCTATTCGAATGTTATATTTAGTCCAAAATGGTGGACTATAACGTTATAGTACACATTGTTTCGAACGTTGGACTATATGCTTCGTGTAACTGCTCGAACGACTAACTTGGACTAACTGCTACCAGAGGACTGTTCTGAATGAGCTATTGTCACGAGTCTGCATTATACGATTGTCAGAAAATTCTTAAACTTCAACTAAACGTTCATACATATTGATTTTCTTTAATTGCGATCCTAGTAGCTCCTTAGTAATTACTTTTTCACAACCTGCACATATCACAATAGAATAAGGTTCATTATAATGTAGGTTAGGTTATTGTTTCACGTCTGTATTATACGATTGTTAAAAGATTCTTAGAGTTTAACTAAAAATTCATATATGTCAATTTTCATTAATCGTGATCCTAGCAGTTCTTTAATAATTAGTTTTAAAGTAATTAATTTAGAGTTATTTAAATTCTTGGAGTTATATAGATTTAATTAGTTTAGTTTAATTAGTTTAGAGTTATTGTTTTTCATATTTAGGTTAAGTTGTCATTCTAAATCTATATTATACGATTGTTAAAAGTTTCTTAGATTTTAACTTAAAAATTCCTACATATTGATTTTCTTGATCGTGATCCTAGCAGTTCCTTAATAATTAGTTTTAAAGTAATTAATTTAGAGTTATTTAAATTCTTGGAGTTATATAGATTTAATTAGTTTAGTTTAATTAGTTTAGAGTTATTGTTCTTCATATTTAGGTTAAGTTGTCATTTTAAATCTATATTATACGATTGTTAAAAGTTTCTTAGATTTTAACTTAAAAATTCCTACATATTGATTTTCTTGATCGTGATCCTAGCAGTTTCTTAAAACCTGCCTATATCACGATAGCGTAAGGTCCATTAGAACTATTTAGGTTAAGTTGTTATTCCAAATATTTAGGTTAGATTACCGTTGCACATGTTTAGGTTACATAGTCGTACCAAGTCTGTATTATACAATTATCAATAGATCCTTAGACTTTAACTAAAAGTTCCTATATATCGATTTTCCTTGATCATGATCCTTAGTAATTAGTTTCTTACCATCTGTATACATCACGATAGCGCAAGGTTCATTATAACTGTTTAGGTTAAGTTGTTATTCCACGTGTTTAGGTTAGGCTATCGCTCAAGATATGTAGGTTAGGTTGTCGTTCCACGTGTTTAGGTTAACTCGCGCTTCTATGCGTTTAGGTTAAGTTATCCACAGGAAGGTGAGTTGAAACCAAAAAATAAAATTTCAAAAAACCAGTACTACACGAGAGTTATGTGCAATTTAGAGTGATAGAGCGTTAGCGATTAGAATATAGTTTTAACAAATTACTTTTATATCAAAAAGACGATCTTTTCGTTTTCAATTAACTCTTTGAGAACGAGAAACTAAGTTAACGATAGATCAAGTATATATTAAATAATTAAAAATAAATCGAGGGAAATTTTCAGAATTAAAAGATATGGCAACTTCGATGATAATGTTAAAATTATTTTTCTTTATATTTCAAGCAGTTTTTACTCTAAAAAATCACAAAATTTCGTCGTGTATTATGACATTCGTCCAGAAGGGTTAACATTTTAACATTGATGTCTTTGATTTACAATTAACATTTATAACGGTGTTATTGATTTTCGATGATTCGATCGAGCATTAGTCTTTCCAAAAATAACATCCTACAATTATATAAATATATCGAATTTACTTTTTCACTTAAACGACTGGAATGTTTATCTTTTACGTACTTTTCGAGGATAGCTCCCTCCAATTGACATGCTGATTGGTTTCTACCGGGTTTGGATAATTTCCAATCAGCATGCTTCTAGGGTACTGCAAACAGTCTTCCACGTGCCCTCAGTGAGTCTCCGCTTAGAACGGGTCAATGATCCCCGAACGAAGCTTCGAGAAATTTTTTGGCAAGGTCCGACCCTCGACCAGTCGGACCTTCGCGTGCCGTTTTTAATCCACCCTTCAGAAACGTCCAGTTTTACGACACTTACCTATCGAGAACGACGGACGTGAGAATTCTAAACATATTGTCGGAAACGACAAACGATATTACCCCAAAGTCCAGGCTCAAAAGCAGACCCTTTTCATCGAGGCTGTTCATCATGGACTTGCCAACGAAAGATGCTACCTGTGTTTTATTCAGTCGAATATAATACCTAAATTTTGTCACCTCCCTGTATTCGCCGCCACGGGAGCACATATAGAAAAGATAATTCTCGAACCATCCCATCTCCATAAATACGCATTCTGACCTAATTCTTCGAAAAACCCTGCAGAAATAGCTTTATTGACGAGGTCACTGAAAGATTACAAACGTCACGTATCCTTTTCCCTCTCTTTCATTATTCTTTTATCTTGCCTAATATTAGCCGTAATTTGATTACAAAAAATATTTATATCATCGATGGTTGATAGGCGTATTAACACTAGAATTACTGATCCGTAATGTGTATCTATATGCAATCGGTATTAATTATTAGGTTGGTGAATGTATAAAACTGCATATCTTCAAAATAAATAACAAAATGGAAAACTTTTGAGAAAATCTTCTTTGTTGAAATGTGATTCTCGTAATGGGCAGTACGACTATAAACAAGATTATGACAAAAGCAAAAGCATGATGAAATTAGGGAGACAAACGTTCATATGTAAAGAAAACCTAACATTTCATGTGCACCAACCTAATAATACGATATAACGAAGATAAAAAAAAAGTAATCGTGATCATCTTTCAATAAAGTATCAGAAAACTACATTTTCAACAATCGCAAAAATAATATGTCCGAAATGAGTCATTTTTTGAGACTTAAATATGTTGATGCTCGACATCCATGAAATACGTTTTAATACTAGCACTATTGAAGAAAATCACTTGCTGATATTTTATTTTTGCAGTTTCTGAAAATGTATAACTCCTTTGGGAAAAATTGAAGTATAATTGATTTTTATTCGGATAGATACCACCATAACCATCATGGTTTGTACGTATAATACTATATAACACCGAGAATTATTTTGATAGATATTATATTATTATTGTAGGATGTTATTTCTTGGAAAGTGGGATTATAGACTGGCCGAAGCCAACTGGGATTACTTTCTGAGAAAAAATCTAGAAATCAAAATTATCAATAAACAAATGTTTTTTTTCATAAACAAACGTTGAAGGCTTTAACACTAGATTTACGGAACCCGTCAATTTGACGGGTGAGTTGCTCCAATTATACAACATTAATAGATTTAATCAACTTATATTAAGTTTGTTAATATCGTAATTGTTTTTAAATTAAACTCATGGTCTTATTTTTTAAGAAAATACGTAGTTTTCTTTACCCGTAAATCTGAAGGGTCTCCATAAAGATAGGTATACAAAAATGTCCGTAAACCTAGTGTTAAACGAAAATTCGCGATGAACGAAATCAGCGAGGAAGTCGCTGCGAATCGCATTCGTGTGCTTCCACGATCTGTCTTATTTTTTAAGAAAATACGTAGTTTTCTTTACCCGTAAATCTGAAGGGTCTCCATAAAGATAGGTATACAAAAATGTCCGTAAACCTAGTGTTAAAAGAGGGACCTTCGACGGGAAACTTACAGATTTTTGTGAGATTTCAGAGACTAGAGAGATTTCAGAGATTCCAGAATATCGACGTCAGATTCTAAGAAACGTTTTTATGCTCCCACGCGTTAAAGAATGAAATTCCGCGAGTTCTGTTAGTTCCTTCAACTGTTTTCGTTCTATCCTGTTCCTTTCCGGTGTCTCAAACCATCGCGCAAACCTTGTATTCTTTCTAGAAGCCAAGGTGAAAGAAAATCCGCTCTTGGTTTCCTACATTATTATATTATATTATATATTATTATTTCAGAGCTGGAAAAATTTCAGTCGGCGTACAGAGAAGAGGA
>NIJG01000032.1:122008-136225 GCA_002201625.1 Euglossa dilemma | reverse complement strand
TTATTTTCTCACAAAACAGTGTATATTTACATTTTATATTTTATATTTTTATATTTATATTTTATATTATTATGTATACCAATGATACTCACTTTTCATTTTTATTAATAAATGCATCTGTACCAATAGCTATTTTAATAAAATATTATATAATTCTAAGTGATTAAAAAAAGATATTTGAAATAAAATTCTTCTTTCAAAAAAATCTTTTTTTCATATAGATATATAAATTGCAAGAAAAAGATATTTCTGGTGTTGTAAAACAAGGTAATTTTGAATTAAAAATATAATATAAACTCATTTAGATAGTATATACTAGTATAGCTGGAACAAGTATAGCTACTAGATAATGCAAATAACCGAGAACTATATAAATGGTATGACGAAGGTCATGAAAGTACTCAGTGCAAGCGTTCAAACTGCATTCAACCCTCTAGGAGTTCTGCATGTACCAGTGGCCAACTCGTGGCATGTACTTCGAATACAAGTTTAATTATTTTAAGATTAGGATTCTCCCAACCAATTGAACTAATATTACTAAAGAAATATTACAAGTCACAAATTACAAGTTTCCAGTGCTGGTAAATTTGCTTACGTGGTATAATAAATCAGTGAGATAATAATTCGAGCAATGAAAGGAATAAATTTTTATTTAATTACAGGTTCATTCCTTACTCTATTTCACATCACATGGTAAAGTTACAAACGATGTAAACATTATAAAGTAAAATTATAGTGTTGTAAAATTTGTTAAGTTGTAATCTTATAAATTTGTAAAATTGCAAAATTACAAATTATTAATTATAAGCTTCTAATATTGCTAAACTATTACCTGTAATATTGCACAATTTTGTAAGTTGTAATATTAGAAAATTGTAAAAGTATAAAATTATAAATTTGCCAAATTGCAAAATTACAAATTGTCATTTGTAATGTGTGAACATTACAAAACTATAAGCTGCAATATTGCACAATTTGTAAGTTGTAAGATTAAAAATTTGTAAACTTGTAAAAATGCAAATCTTGTAATTTGTAAAATTGTAAATTTATGGCGTAGCAAAGATATCAAATTGTAATATCAGGAATTATAAGGTTTAAAACTTATACAGTTTTATAATAGAAAATTTGTAAAATTGTGAATTTGTAGAATTTTTAAACTGCAACATTAGAAAGCCGTAATCTTGTAAAAATTGCAAAATTGCAAATTTGCAAACTCAGAGATTCTATAAAACATAAAATTCTGATATTGTAAACTAGTAAAACGGAAAAATTATAAAATCACAAAATTGAAAATTACACATTTACAAAATTATAATTATAAAATTAAAATATGCCAAAATTATGAATTTCACCTCTATGCAAAAGTTTCATAAGTAAAAATTTATAACACAGACAAGCTTCCGAAAATTATTACTTAATAAATTATTATATAAAAAGAAATACATAGATGTCGTTTCTATATAAAATTCCAGAATGAGACAAAATTACAGTAATATTAAGTACCATTCAAAACAACTCCATTTATACAAGGATAAATAATAAATAATAACATGAATAGTATATAAATAAAATTAAATATAAGCAATATAAATAATAATATATATCTATAGTAATCTTATTTATATATCTCATTGAATAAGATATTTATATATTAATTATATTTATTTATATTATTAATAATTATACACTTATATCTATAATTAGTTGCGTATTATTTATAATAATTAAAGATATAAATAAGATATATAAATAATACAAATAAGGTATATAAAAATAAACAGAGATATACAGATGTAAAATTAAGGAACACAAAAAACTTAAAATACTACTAGATCCCATTGAAGAAACCCAATAAAAATGACTCACATTTCCCATAAACAAAGGACAGAACACCAAACAGGTCCTCCAGCAGACATCAATAAACCTTCATCTGAAACATCTTTTCAACTATCAGCCCCAGCTCGAGTATCGTAGCAACCAATCCCCGGACCACCCCTATATACTAACAGCCTGAGCCACCATAAGCCCAACATTATAATAAAACCTCCCCTAAAAAAAAAAAAGACCCTCGTAATAATTCCCATAAAAACTAACCGTTAATAAGAATCCCATAAGGATCGGGGACATAATGAGATCAATTAATTCCCAATATAAAACCGATCGATTCCTTCTCGCCTAATCCCTTCCCTGTTTCACTTCTACACCCGTTCCATCCACTTTCTCGTATTCCACGCAGCGAACAGCATTAATTCCGTCGACCGAGTTTGTTTCACGGTATTTTCCGCGAAGTAACACGAAGGGTGGGAATGATCGAAAGGAGAAAATTGCGAAATGTCGAGGATGATTGATTATTTTTCCTCCGTTATCCGCCAGCAGTTGGGACCAAGGAGAACAGGGGGTCGAGCCCTGGTGTATTATTATTCGTGCCGTTAGAGTGGGCGAGAAAGAAAATGTCTCGTGGATAAATATACGTCTAAAATAATAACGACAATGCCTGCCACGAGGGTGGAGGGGACAGGAGCGACTCGTAATATCCGTTGTCAAGAGACTGAAGTTAATTGCAATATCATTACGAAAATCGACGACGTGTAACGCCTGTCCCAGTTACAGTTCGACACGAAAACCCCCGTACAATATCCGCGCCACGTTTGACCGAGTTAACCCAAGGAAGATAAACGCGTGTCTTTATGAAAAATACTTCTTCGAGATCGATGTTACCATTAAAGTAATCAGGTCTTTTAACCGAGCTGCAAACTCGGTTGCAGCCTGGATGTAGCCTGTATCTCTGTGTAAGTGTGCGAGTCTCCCGGGAACGAAATGCTAACGACTGTCCCAATTCACCTTCTTCCATCGAGATGTTACACGAGATACTAATATACGTCGCAATCGACCCTTTTGGGTAGCTGAAAAAGCGGCTAGTCCACGGATTTTCGATCCTCCATGTGAGAGGTTTAGAATTCTACTGGATATTCAGAAGAGTTGGCACAAGGTGTTTACATACTCACGGCTGATTCACTCCGCTGTCAATTCCACTATTGAGGGATCATAAGATCATGAGATCATCGGGAATCACAGCGAGATCGAGTGAGATAGGATAAAGTAACATCCGTGTGGTCTTTGAGCTGTCATGTCAGCTATTGACACTATAACGTCCGGTGATATCACGTTAGTGTTCCGTCAAAATTGTCGGTGACACCATATTGGTGTCCTGTGTAAAACTACCGCACAAGTTCCGATGACACTACATTACTACAAACTGTCATCACCATGTGAATGATGCCACAGGATGATGAACTATTTATTACAATTAGTAAAACTTCACGTTTGATGATCTCCTGAAAATCTAAATCCTATCAAAATCCTATCAAAATCCTATCAACGTTAAACAAAAGAATTGTGTTGACCGTGCGAACAGCATAGTGTTAAAAAACGAGACGCTAATGCTATTTTGGAGGGTATGCTCTCTAGACTGACTGATTTAGCGATTGGAAACCTGTCTTTTATATTTAAACACTCGATCGTCTTTTGTCTTCGCTGCTGAAATATGCAGCGGATCGCTCTCGATGAGTTTGATGTTTTTAGAACCGTGATTTACGATTGGTTCTAGAATATTGAAAGCTCTGGTATCATGATCGCTACACTGCTACAGTACTTGGATAACAGACGAGTTTCTTGCGACATCTTATTTATCATTTAACAGAATAATTCGAGAGCGATTTAGAAGAGTGAGAGATGGTATTGCTGATGATATAATTTGAAGTTTGAAACAGGAAGTGAACATTGTCTGGTATGATTGCAGAGGTCGCGAATCTTTTTTTTACGGACGTGTCACGTGCTGTTTAACAGATTGACATGGTTTGAAGAATAGAGGTATTATATCACTTGTTTCACTCTTGATTCGTCTCTCAGGAAACCAATGACAAGGCTCCGTCAAGGGCCAGGGGTCACACGCTTCCAATCCATCAGAATACATCTGATTGTATGGGGTCTTGTTCGTTTTTTGATTAAGACTATGCACGTAATTTCTGATTTATAAGCAGAACTGAGGAATTATCAAATTGGACTGAACGAATTTGAGGATTTATAGTGTTTGCAAATGGATTTATTTCTAGAATAAGTTTGATTCGGGTATCTGGTTTCCAGATTCGTCACATCTGAACTAGTTTGACAATATGATAGGGTGAAGACTAGACTGCAGCTATTATTGGCAGACCAAGTCAGAGATTTTCGACACCTGTTCCGATACTTTCAAGATACTGACAATATCAAGGTCTCTATCCTCGGATATGTACTTTGTTTCAGTCGTAAACACTAGTAGCCATACCATTGTCCCTTGCCATACTATTTAACTCAAAAACATGCTATAAACAAGATTTCTCTTGTGTAATTAACATGTCCCACAAATTTTCGTTGAAAATACCAGAAAATAAATATAATAATCCGTAATTAGAACCTAAATGATCACGCGTCAGACTCATCAAAGTATGGCTGTGAAGTTTTGATAAACTAATAACTGAAGAGATATGAGAATATTAGGTTAGAAATTTCGTCACCTGTCCCAATCATTAGAAGATACTGACAGTGAAGGCTTTCATCCTTCGTTTTGAACCTCATTTCATAGCTAAGGAGGATACTCACCCATTGGCTACATTTTGAAACCCATATCTTGGAAGGACAAAGACCAGTTCTAGAGTTGAGAATAGAAAGTTGTCAAATCAGAGTTAGCGTAGTGGTGTATTAAAAATAGAATTAGATCAGCCTTAGAATTGCAATAAGCAATATCTCATCTATTTACTTCCAACGATGTTATTTATGAAAGAGGGAATTTATTTGAATAATAGTGCTGCTTCTTGCAGGAATACGATAACATTATTAAAATAATCAACAAACTGGATTAGATAACTGATCTAACAACTGACTAGAAGCTCTTCTTAAAACTAAATCACAATGGCTCTGACTTATTTCACTGAAGACTGCTGTAACACTGAACTACCAATTTATAATGAGTATCTAAATATATTTTTCACAAATGAAGATAATTGTAGTGGTATGAGAAAAATGAATAACTACGAACAATTGTGTTTCAATCTGAATCGAAGTAGGTAAAAATTTTATCAAAAGCAGTTTGTATGTTCTCAGAAATTAAAAATGAAAAAAAATGAAACATTTAAAAAATATTTTAAAGATTAAAAATTAAATATTTTAAAAATATTTAAAAAGTTAATAATTAAATATTTCATGCAAAAAGAAATAGAAAATAAAATATCAGAAAAGAGTCATTTTGACCCCTTTGGTAGTTTTAGTGTTAGAAACTAATTGGCCTTAGTCCTTACACCCCTATTTAAACTTTTCATTCTATTTTCTTCCATACATTGATTTTCTCTCTCATTCCCGCATTTCTCATGCATCCTTGGGTGGGCCAGGTACTTCTGACACTCAGGGCCTCTTGCACGCGATCACTTCCATACACCCTGTGTTCCATCTACTCCTGACATTCGTTCAGGGTCGTACTCATCCCATTCCCACATTTATATCAATCAGCAAATTGTTTCTGTGTTATATCTATGTATGTCTATGCTATAGCGAGCACTAATGAACCTAAGGTTGTCCCAAAGTGTCCCGAATCCAAGATAGAAGACGAAGGAGTCCTAGGCTATGAAGCTGCGAGAAGCTGATTGACACGAGAAGAACAAGCTTCCTAAAGTATTGACTTTGAAGACTGTTATCATGAACCCGAGGTTCTAGTCGTGGACACCATCGTGGATAAAGGACAGCGAGGAACAAGCAGAATCTCAATCAAACAAACCGTAGAACTCGATCATCAGAGGAATTGAAGTCAAACTAAACATAGAACTCCATCATAGAACTCATCGCTAGGTCTAACACACTGGAATTCCATGTCAGTCACAACATGCTTAGAATCCAATCTCCAGGTACCTAAAAGAAAGTCATAATACTCTAAATATCGGAAATAATACAATCTATACTGTGTTTAGTCTGTATGCAGAGATGTACAGACCATTAAACCTGTTAAGCTGTTATAAATACTGTAATTAGTCCAGGTAGCTGAATATACGAGAAATAGCACAATCACTGTGTCAATAACTGCATTTTGAATTGTAAATCTTTCATTATTCAGACCAAACATCGAAAGATTGTCGAACTAACTATGTAAAGCTGTTATGAATACTGCAGGTAGTTATAAATGTTTCAGTAGATCAGAAATAGCACACTCGTTATGCCAATACCTGTATTTTGAGTATTAACCCTTTCACTGTTTAATCCACGCGTCGGGTAGCGTAGCCTGTTGAATTTGCAACAGCGAGCAAACACGAATACTAACGATGACAAGATAAAAAAAATAATCCTGGTGAATTTAACGTTAAGAAATAAGTAAGGAATTATATCTAAAATTCTCACAAGACGTTCTTCCAAATTTTGTATTAAAATGAAAATTGTCTTTGTTCAAAAAGAAAATGCGATAAGTTTCATTTGACCTGTCAGAAAATTCTTGGAAGCAAGAATTTTATTTTGAATACAAAAATTATAAATCTTGATGAATTTGTTTATACAGTATTGTCATTCAATTTTTCATACACATCGGAGAAAACAAAAATAAATTGAATGCATTGGAGATTATTAATATTTTTATAATGGAATTATCGAAGCAAACAAATTTTGTTTGAAATACGAAGCAGAAATTTATTTTGAATCAAATTTGAAATGAAAAGAATTCTTTATTAATCCTTTGCGAACGTGAAAGTGTATACTAAATAATTAAAAATAACAAATCGAAAGAAATTTTCTGAATTAAAACATATGTACAACATCGATGGCAACGCCGAAATTGTTTTTCGTTATATTCCAAGCAGCTTTTACTCTAAAAAATAAAAAAATTTCCACGTATATTACGACATTCGTCCTCTAAAGATTAAATGATCAATGAAGCAGTTATGGGACTGAAATTTTAAGAAATTCGAAAAGTGGAGTTGCTCATTTTGGTGTGTGAGTAATTCGATTATAAAGATGTCCAAAAGCTGTGATCACTTTGGTTCGAAATTGATGCTCTTCATGCAAGGTTAGTATAACACACTGTACGAATTATGATAACGACGTGATACATGATGATGCTAGTAAATCGAACTAATTTCTCGAAATTAGCAAATTGAATTACAAGTATCGTGCATGTAGTTCCATGCGGCAGTAAATCGCATAACATCGGAACTAGCAGTATATACACGTTATACTTTCGATTAATGATACTAGGAAGCGATGCATACCCTAATTTCAATTTACGAATATAAACTTTCCACGTTGTAATTTTCCTTGTTTCCGAGATGTATTAATTGAAACATTTAGTTTACGCCCAAATTGCGTGTTCACGCACGTGTAACAAATATGATTTCATGCAACATGAAACGCAGTGAAATAAATTTATAAAATCAGTCAGTTGAGTATGTTTCTCTTTACACATTATTATACCGATGAAAAGAAAATATTAATGTCACACGCCAATGTGTATATGAAGTTTTGAATCGCTATAAATTTCAGAGAATTTAAAAATCAAAGAAGGAATCAACCAAGAATTTTGTTATTTTGAATTATTGTTTAGTGGAATTTAGCAATTAGAAATTAATGAAAATGCGATTATTAGAAATTTTGAAAAATTTAGATACGATAATAATTATTAAAGATTTGGCTTTAATGTATCTCACATATTATTTTACTGATGGAAAGAAAGTATTAATGTCACATATTAATGTGTATATGAAGTTTTGTATTATTGTATATTTCAGGGATTTTAAAAATTAAAAAAGGAGACAGCCAAGAATTTTGTTATTTTGAATTATAGTTTAGTGAAATTTAGTAATTACAAGTTCTGAAAAATGTAATTGTTAGAAATTATTGAAAATTTCGTTGGTATAATAATTATTAAAAATTTAGTTGTAACAGAAAATTGTAACAGAAAATAAATGTTAATATCAAATATCAATGTATGTACATATTTTCGAAGCACTATAATATTATTTTATACATAATATACTTCAGAGAAATAAAAAATTAAAATAACTTGTTAAAATAATTTCAATTTTAATTTTAAATTCTAATTACTAAAATTACCAGAATCTTAAGCATAAGTATAACTGGAAAAATGATAAATTTTTTCTTAGTAATATACATAAAAACATCATTAAAACACGCATAAAATTGAACAAATTATACATGAAAATATGATTTTGATCGTTTTAGAAAACAAATATTAATTATAAATCTTTTAGATTGTATTATTTACAGAGAAAAAAAATCTGAATCTTTTGTATGATTTACAAATAACGAAAATAGCTTGGGAAGTGGTTTTAAGTTCTTGGCCTGCAGTGTATGTCAATACTCAGTGAAGACATCCAATACTCTAGATAGTCTGATACCCATGAGACGACTTAAAATATCAGAGACCAGATTCAGGATTGGCAATTCCTTTTCGCTTGAAAAGAAAGATACAAGTAATATGCATCATTTACAACAGGATAAACACTATTAAATATTAAAATTTATAACTAAATATAAAATATAAACGCATAAGTATTAAAATATTAAAAAATTGTACTTTAAATGTAATCTCAAATTACAAAAAATTAATTACAACAAAGTTATAAACTTAATCAATGCAATTAGCGACTCCACTTTTTACTATATTGTCAAAAATTAAAATTCTATTTTATTGTAATAAATATTGTAATAAATTTTATTTTGCTATTATTATACTATTTCATGATTCTGTTATTAAAATAAAAGAAACTATTAAATTCAAATTAATCACAGTTTTAATGAACTAATTAGTAACGTAAAGTCGTGTTTAAATATACTAAAATCCCAAGAACTGAAATTTTTAGTCAGATTGCTTTATTCCGTAACTAAGATTCTATGAATATGTAAATTAATAACTTGACAAAATAGAGCAAAAAAGGAAAAAAAGAAAATTCATCCCTGAATATTAATGAGCGAGCAGCTTTGTCAGCTAATAGAGGGAGCTGTTAGATCTATCATCTGTTCCACAGGTAATTGTCTTCGCAAGAGTGCCAAGCACTTGATAATTTAGGGAGTCAAATCCTTCAAAATAATTTATGCCAAGTATAGACATTTCCTAGAATTAATTGTTAGATAGGGTTTATGACATGGTAATAGTCAGGATTATTATCTTCAAGAATTCAGATCCACTGTTCCCACCGTCTGAACATAAATAATTACCAAATGACAGTTGCAATATATCTCCTCTACAAATATTTTCCTATAAACGACAAATCTTGTCTATTTGCCGAATCCAGCACAAATATAATAATTAATAATAAACTTGTCAGATCGTACAACAAAATAAAAGATTACACATGTAAAATGATAGAAAAGGCAAAATGTAAAAATTCGTTTGAAAAATAAAGAAAGATTATTCAAGAAAATAGAAGTCGCTAGAATATTTTATTAATTCTACAAAAAAGCGAAAACTGTCGAATGAAAATAAAAATTCCTAAACGTGCAAGAGTGTTTAAAACAGAAGAAAAAATTGAGAAAGGTAAAAGATATCCACCTAATCGTCGAATCTTCAAACAGAATTGCTGAATCCAATACAAACACAATAATTAATAATCAACGAACGTGGAAGATCGTACAACAAAATAAAAAAATAACATATATAAAAGGATAGAAACGGAAAAATGTAAAAATTTGTTTGCAAATAAAAAAAAGATTATTGAAGAAAACGAAGATTATCGAATGAAAATAAAAATTCCAAACTAGAGAGACTAAAAGTAAAAAGTAAAAAGAGATAAAAGATGTCCAGCTACCTAACGGTCAAGCAACCGAGATAGCAGATCACTATTATCACGATTAACTCGTGTACTTACCTCGGTCACGAAAGATTAATTTTTCACGAGGACTAACGAAAGGAAAAACGAAAAAAAAAAGAAGAAAACTCTTCGTTGTTAATCATCGGAACGATCGCTGGGTACACGCCTTTTTCCCACGAAGTTTCCCCGGTGCTCGTCTTGCCATTTTTTTCATTGCCCGAAATGCGGGCGTGGAACAAGCGGGGAACACGAGTAGGAACAGTTGGTGACCGGGAGGAAGAAGCGGGAGCGAGCAACAGACGGGGACAACGACGACAGCGCCACGGGGAGTGAAAGGATCAGCTCGGTGGGGCAGAAGGAAATCCCCTTTCGGGAATTCCTTGTTCCCGACGACCTCGATCGATTTTTTCCCTCGCGAGCTACAACTCTGCTGTACGGACGCGTCTTTTGCCAGGAACGAAATCGAATCTTAAAGTGGTACATAGATATAGGTGGCGCGCGAGATGAGGGACGACGATTGTTCGACGGGTGGAGAGCACGAATTCTGAACCAGTAAGTGGGGAGGGTCGGCTAGCGTTAACGATGCCGCGAAATTCGAACGAGAAGATTATGCTGCCTGTGCAATTGTCGATGGCGAGTGGCGGTGAAGCATGTTGGCCGCCGGAGAATACATGAAGTAAAAGGTAAACGGTCATTGTATTAACGTCGTAACGGGATGATTTATCGCCGCTGCTGGAATCCGGGCGAGAAACGATAAGACAGATTGCGCTACTTGGTGATTTACGCGATATATTTCGGGTCTACGACTCCGGGATACATGACTCTACGCTACACTGTTGCTCATAACGCTCGGCAGCACGCGATCGCCTGACCAACGGCGAGGAGAAGGGGTTTCTAGGAACCTGAAATTTCGCTGTTTCGATTTTTCACGCCGTTTCAGTTTTATTCTCTTTTTTTTTTTAATTTTGAGACAAATCGAATGATTCGGGAAAACTAATGTTGAAGAGACAAGTCCCGTAATGTTAAAAATCAATCTGGGATATGAGCTGTGAATTGAAGAGAGAAAAATTGTTTATATAAATATTATTATTATTATTTATATACACAAAGANTAGAAGATTTAAAAGAGAATATATTGATCGTAATTATTTCACAATTACAAATCCATAAATTAAAATAAAAATTCTAATTGGTTTAAGTTTGGTTTGGATCAGTTTCCAAAGTATAGGGTGTTCAAAAATTCACATTCAAGAAATAATTTTATTTAAAAATTGTAAATTAAAAAAATTTTTTTTAATAATCCTAAACTATCAGGTGTCATGCTGTCTTTTCTTCATTGACAATACTTTACGGTACAAATGGCGGTAAATTTAAATCTTGTGTGAATTTTGAGTCACACATTACTAAATTCGGTTATTTCCAATTCCTGGTAGAATTTGAATACTTGAATCGCGATGTAACTTGGTTTATTTCGAACCGAACAACGCCATCTTTATTAGAAAGAGAACAATGCCATCTCGCGGGATTTAAAGCAACATATTCATTAAAATACGTTTATATTGTGCCATGTAAAGTGGAAGGTTATACATATTGACAAAGCAAATTCTCTACAAATTTTTGATAAACGTTTTTCGTTTTTTCCCAATAATTCCCATAGCCTTGTATAACTTATAAAACACGGCTTAAGGGAAAATTGTTGTAATCCAGATTAAAAAATCGAATTTTTTTTACATTTTTTCAAAGTGTATACTTTCAAAAACGTCCATGTAAAAGGATTTATTTGAATTCGAAAAATTGGTAAAATGTTTAAACTGCGATGTACAGGTATGGTACAACGAGAAACAAAAACTTCAAACGCGTTTTTCTCAAAAGCGTATTTTTCTATCTGACTGGCGGGATATCTCACGTTTCAGTTGATCAATTGACTCGAAATTTGGTGGAGATCTTTACCGCATATACCTTTATCGCGTGGACCATGGATTTCAAAATCTGGTATTTTTTTCTATTTTTGTTTAGCACACAAAGGACGAAAAGCGCAAGGAAAGTCGATATTTAAACTTCAAAATGCTGCAATATTTTAGTTTTCGAAACTTCGCTGTTTCGGTAGTTCATTTTATAACCGTGTCTGTACTAATTAAGATGTTGTTTAGTTTTTTGGTTTTTGATAATCACATGGCCTGGAATCCCGTCAGCCATTCAATCCCGTTTTTGAATAATTCTATTTAAAAAAATGGATACATCAAAACGCATCATTGTTTTTTTAGAAAAGAATTCCCAGAAAGTTGATTTTTACTGACCGGATTATAAAAATACTCTCTTAATCTTCAATTGATGAAGTGCTTTTTTACTATAGTATATGTAGTATATTTACTATATGTTATTAACTACGTGATTTTATTATATTAATTATATTATGAGAATTTGTAAACAAAAAGTACATTTTTATTAGTAATTGAATTGAAATTTCTTTTCTTTTTTTTATTTCAGTATAAATTTAATAATTTACCATGCATTCCTAAACTATGATGTCAATTTAACATCATGACAAATTCAGTCAAACGAAGTCAAACGGAAAGCCTTACAATTTTCTCGAATAAAAACAAATTCATTCTTCAAATTCAGATTTAAAAGTACTATATAACAGAATATAATATATGGTAAAATAATATAATATAAGTCCTGCGTCGTGTTAAATACTGGATGAAATTAGAAAAAGTGAGAAACGAAGTTACGAAGATTTTATAAAATTATATCAAAAAATGAATTTATTTGGAAGGCTGGGGTAGTGCGTACTTTCGAGAATTGCTTTCGATGAATGTCCCCCTGGTGGCGAATATGGAAAACCTGTCACATTACATATAACTTCCTCCCATCTATCTGGCAATTTATTTATTCTGTCACTGCAGAATTTTTCACTTTGCTTTTTGAAATATTCTACCAGTTTCTCTGCTGTTTCTCTAGGATAAATTGAAACATTTTCCTATAGGGCAATTTTGCAAAAAACGAAAGAAATAGATTCGAGGTTATGCAAAGTCGGAATTTTATACGTAACGAATTATTTTAAATCTTTGAAGCTGTAAAAATCTTCAATTTCGATATATCTATTCGTAGACCTATCTTAAGTTTATATATATTTTGTCACAGCAGTTTATTCCGATCTGTCTTCACGAAATGCTTAAAAATAAAAACCGAGGGATAAAATCAATCAATTTATTTAAGGCGCAAAGGTTAAAATCGCCTTTTATGTAACACAATCAATAATTTAGTTGCCCTACATGGCAACCTGAATATAAATCGAATCGAAAATCTATAATAACAAAACGACCAACAACTAACCTCAAATTCCGAGAACCAACTTCACAGTTCTCGTCTATAATCGCAATGGTAAAAAAACGGTAATTGATACACGCAATTAGCTTCCACTTTATTCCAAGTATTTCCATGGAAACCGGTTTATTCGAAAATTTCTTCGAGGCTTTAAATAAGTTGGCTAATTAGAAATCCGTTCTCACCTGTTATTTCCTTCTTCACTTGTCGGCGTGCCTGTGCAGTCAGGCAGGATTACCACGAGATAAATAATTAACGAGCAGTAGCTAATTAGAAACTACTTTGTCACACGTAAAAATCCTTAATTACGTCTTCATTCGCGCGACATTAAATACGTCATTCTTTCACCTGTTGCTGTATTCACGATCCACGGGTGAAGGCCCAGAGGCGATGGAGAGGTGGGAGGAAATAGGAAAAGAAGCGAGCTATCGTAGAGACTGTGAGGGAAAAAAGATTAGTCACGTGCTTGATATGTATGCGTGCCAACGATTTCTAGTGTATCCTGCCAATTTCTGAGTAAATGAGTAAAGGAAGTCGTGACGATTTTAAATACAAGATTCCCTTAAATGAAACCGGTACGTGACCGGATTCTTCGTTCCTTTTCTGTCGAGGCCGTATAATTCTATAGTCACGAGGGGGAGTTGTCCCAGAAGACTGGAATATCTGGTTATGGCATTTTCGTCGAATTTTTCCTGGAAAAATACGTACAGAGGTGTATCTGTAAAAATATGATAAATTTTGTAAAATTTGATATTCCACTTTTTATTATTATTACGATTATTGTCAAATACGCTAATACTTTTCTAAAATTTTCCAAAATTTCATATCGTTGTTATTGTTTGAAGTATTATTCTGCGGATGAAACAAAAATAGACGAATGTCCAATTTTTGTTATTATTACTATTATTATTTGAAATAAATGAAACATTTGAATAAACTTTCAAAAATTTGATATTATTGTTATGATTATTTGAAGAATTACACTGTGGGTGAAATAAAAATTGACGAATGTCCAATTTTCTTTATATATTATTATTACTATTTGAAATAA
>NIJG01000032.1:54209-87956 GCA_002201625.1 Euglossa dilemma | reverse complement strand
TTCAAAAAATTTTGCAGGTACTGTGTTTGAAAAAATAAAAGGGAAAAATTAGAATTCGAAAATTCTTCGAAAATTACCTTTATAATTCTTTTATTTTAAAAAGTTTCGTAGATATGGTGTAGGAAAAAATAAAAATTTTCCTATAATGATGTGGGAGAATTTTATATTCCTCTTATTGAAGTTTTTGACTAGAAATATTATAAAATGGTTTAAGTAAAAGATCGAATAGAAACATGTTTTTCATTTATTTCACAATTATTTTACAAACTTGAAACTAGGTTTGTAAAGTAGTAAGAAATGGTGGATAGAGTTTGTAGTTAGGTTAAAATTGCTTTCTCAATTTTCCTAAACGCAAACGTTTTCATATTCCAAGACACATTTTGCATCATCCTTATTTTCTATTTTGTTCGCTGAATTATGGACTAATCTATATTATTCCATATATTCCACAGATTGTAATATACTTCTGTTGTAATTGTAGTTTAAGATAATTTTAAGTGCAACACTTTTTGTCACAAAATTAAATTTAATCAGTTTAAAAACAAATATGTTCCTTGTTAAGTATATTTTTAAATCTTTGTAATGATTTTTACATTAAAAAAAAATTCCCTATTATTTTTTACTATCATATAAGATTCACTTCTTACTATTTTTATTACTTCATGGTACACTTTTTAGATATATAAATTTTATTTACTTTTTTAAACAAAAACTCCCTATTATTTTCTGCTGCTGTATAAGATTCACTTCTTGATATTTTTATTATTTCACGGTACATTTTCCAGATAATATAAATTTTATTTATTTCTTTAAACCCTCGCCACTTTCAGTCCTGATTATCTTCATTCGTCTTTCGAATCTATATATACTACTTAGCTCGTGTGGATCCCGTTTTACGGTTGTCTTTACTTTTCGTATTTAATCTCCGAAACCAATAATAGCACGCTGACCTACTTTCATGTAGATGCTATTTTTCTTGCTATTCCTCGTGGATTATTTTCAGTAATATCCCATAAAATATTCTCGTCGATAGCATTTCCCGTCTTTCCATTGGTTTCATTTTTTAATAAAAGATTACCAGGCTCGAATTTTATCAACGCTCAACTGCCTCGGTATTTACATAATCTCTTCCAGATAATAAATTTATATTTTTACCAACTGCTGCGCCACTCTCTTCAAGTTTATATTCGCTCGGAACGTACCTGGAATACCTCAGTTATTTAAAACATACTGAAACTGATTCCATTTTTAACGTCCATTTTGTAAATGTTGTTTCATCCAGTAGAGATTCCTTCTGTTTTAACACAATTAATAACCGTCAACCATAGAACAAATTGTAGAAGGTAGTACGCTTATAAGCCCGCCAAATTTAAACGTGCTAAACGTAACATTTCGTAAACACTGTTATTTAAACTACTACTTAAAATATTTAAATTCTACGTCATATTATTTTCCACAAAAGATAATTTTGACGAGCATTCAATTCCATTATCTATCGTTAAAGAAGAGATTGCTTTACAAAATTATTTATATAATCGAATAACGATATTAAATTTCCAGTACTATTGATTTCATATTGCAATTATTTTTTTGTAATAAAATAAATTT
The DNA here is from genome assembly GCA_002201625.1 of Euglossa dilemma. Taxonomy (NCBI): domain Eukaryota; kingdom Metazoa; phylum Arthropoda; class Insecta; order Hymenoptera; family Apidae; genus Euglossa; species Euglossa dilemma. The sequence goes on along the minus strand of NIJG01000032.1, from coordinate 86,348 downwards.
CGTTCATCAGCTCTCGATATTAAATTTTTTAACTGTTACACGGTAAATGGAAGTTTCTAAATTTTTCTATCTCAGTCCTGTGTAGAATATATCTCGCTTTATGGTTCTTCCTCGTTGTAGGAACAACTGGAAGGCAAAGCTCCATTCGCGACATGTTATTCCGACAACTATGCAAGTACTTACTCCAGCACGCTACTCAGCGAACTCTCCTCCGGTACTTCACATTGATTAACAGCAGCGAAAGGGTAAAACGAGCGCAAAAATTCTAAAAAACTTTGCATGAACAAACACAACCGAGGGTGGTTGATTGATCCGGAAGTTTCGAAGAGATTAACGATCGTAAAACTACGGTTTACGATCCTCTTTCGTACAAGAACACGTCTACTGTTGTTCATGCTGTTATTATTGTATTATACCATTTGCCTATAACAGAACCTGCGGTATTTACTAGTGGGATTTATCACGTGAGCTAACTGTTTAATTTAAATTAAACACGCGTGTGTTTGGCAAGATTTCCCAGTCGCTAAACATTGCCTATTTCTACCTGATAATCAAAAGTTTGTTCACAGGCCGGATTATTTGCAGATAATAGCAAATTTATTGCTGTTTATTATTTGCACGCTTAATCGTCGAATTTTTATATCTACATCCGTGTCTACCGGGTGTCCAATAGGTACTAAACCGAAGATAATTTAGTGGGACAGAAAGATTGCTTATTTTCGAGGTTTCGAGATTATTTTGAGATAATTTCGAGATTTTTCAAGAGAACACTTCACTTTGATTTCAATATTAAATCGGACATCGATTCTCTGTCTTAAAATTTGTTCATGTTCGCAAATTTTCTACAAATAATATTAAATATTTTGCAAGCATTACAACACAGTTAGTAAGAAGAAGATTATGTCGGTATAATTTGAAAATAATCCGAGAAAGCGTACGATATTACGCTTACCGAGATACTGACCGAGGTGGCGCTAGTGAATTAATGGAAAATCGCCTTAAAGGGTAATTCGGCTTACAAAAATCGGTATATTTTTTTTACATCTTCTCAAAGAGTATGCTTTCAAAAATGTCCGTGCAAAAGCATTTAAACAAATTCGTAAAATTGGCGAAGTTATGGATGTTTAAAGTGCGGCGTCCAACCTTTGTACAACGGGAAACAAAAACTTCAAACGCGTTTTTCACGGAACCATATTTTTTGAACAAGCTGACGTGATATCTCGCATTTCAGTCGACCGATTGATTCGAAATTTGGTGGAGATCTTCACAGGACGTACCTTTATCGCATGAACTACATATTTCAAAATCTGTCTCTTTTTTTATTTTTATTTACCACCCAAAGGACGAAAAACGCAAGGAATGTCGATATTTAAACTTCAAACTGCTGCCATTTTTTTAAATTTTCGAAATTTCACTGTTTCGGTAGTTCATGCTATAACCGTATTTATACTAATTAAGATGCTTTTTAGTTGTTTCGTTTTTGATAACCACATGGTCAGAAATCATGTTAGCCATTCGATCTTGTTTTTAAAAACACGATTTACCTAAACCTACATAACTTCCACAATTTTCATCAATTTTGTAAAAAAAAAATTGTAAATATTTTCCAAGTATGAATAAATATGAATAATCACTGTCTCCGTAAAAANACCTATACTATATTATATATAATTATATTTAACTATATTTAAATACATATACGTCATTAGGCAGTAAAAGTTCAATACATAGGTATTTCAAGATAATCCAATGTCACAAAGGTCACCTTGAAATTTCCACAGCACGTTCACCCGGCTGAGACCTGTGTACGTCACAAAACGTACAGTAAATTCTATTTGAAATATATTTTTCGACTAACAAATGTTATTGGGACACCATGCATGGGCATTTAACAATGTTTCGGAAAAATCTAATCCAGGAAATCCCTCTTTTTCACAGGGGTGCTGAAATAGTTGTTAATTGACAAACAGAGGCAAAAAGGCAGGAAAAAACGAGAGGGAGAAAAAAAAAATAGTTCAAACAAGTGTTAGGTAACAGATTGGATACGAGTGCATATTAAGGATATATTCGAATAGAAGCGGGTGCACACAGATACACAGTATGCCGCAGACGTTTGTATTGTTGCGTATAAAATGCTTCGCAGCCGTCAAATAAAAAGCAAAAGCGTGTAGCACGAAAATACGTGCCATAAAATTCACATTAAAAAAAAAAAAAAAAAAAAAAAAAAAAAAAAAGAAAAGAAAGAAAGAAAAGGGAAGAAACAGAGAAGGAATATGCATGTGCACCGAAGAACGCAATGAAACGTTCCGTCGTGTGTTCCAGGAAGAGAATAACGGCTGCTTCGAAGAGATCGAGTAACAATAAGACCTTGGGACATGCTATGACATAGATTCGCAGCCTCTCATCATTTCCATCCATCGAGAAATCCTGTTTTATCTCGAATTTCGCACGCCTGTCGTAAAATAGAATATTATTCCTCCTTTGTTCGAAGAAAATTTCAAACGGAGTCACGCTTTAATATTCCATATCAAATACATTGTATGTCGGTTTAGATTCTTCATTTCTCGAAGAGGAAATGGGATAAAATAATATCCTCAAGACGAGAGGAAAAAGGGTAAATGGAGGAGAAGCACAGGCCGATAAATCTAAATCGGGACTTAAGGAACGCGGAGTGGCTTTGGCCGATGTATCCCTGAGCTTCGTTGGAGATCCGGTGTCTTTTGGCCTACATTCGCGGCATTTAATTACGTTAAAAATAAGTTCCCGCTACAGTAATTAATTTCGAATTCCCGTAAAAGTTTAATCAGAAAGTTTCGCCGGTTGCACGAAGGAATATCACGAAAGTGTCTTTTTAAGACGCCGTAAAGGCCGAAGCGACGAGTGAACTTAAAGATATGGAGGAGTAGATGGCAGCACCTTAATCTTTCCTACGGGAAAGTTTCTCCCGTCGCAAATCTTTCCTCGCACTTCGTCTTCTATTTCCCACCTACTCCGCGGGGTGTACGGCAACGAGCGTGTAAATCAGGGTACATTCGACTTTTTAAACAGATTACGCTATTTTCAGGGCCACGATGAATGTCGGTCCCATGCATTTGCTATTGCTTTCGAGATATCGAAAGATTTCGCAAACGTGGCCGTTACATGGTCGTTGCAATTTGATACAGCGATAAGCTAACTCGTGCATCAGTACTGTCAGAGTAAATAACATTTTTTTATCTATTAAACCCTTCTTTTTTTTCTTTTTTTTTTTTTCCAATAACGATACAACTTTTAAAATCTCACACGAAATTTTATGTTGTGATACTCTGTTATAGTAATTTTCTATAGTTTTGATAATATTCTAGTAATATTTTAGTAAAATTGTGGTAACACTTTGGTAATATAGATTATTATGAATGTATTATTTGCTAATAAGATTATTACTGATTTTCTATTTGCTATAGTAACTTTTTATAATTTTGGTAATATATTGGTAATATTTTAGTAACAGCTGGTAACGACTATTACGAATGAAGATAATTATTGATTTTGTATTCTATTTTATTAACAGATTTATAGATAAGAAATGTGAGGATAAATTTTGAAATATCTATATTTAGGAACAACTGACTTATTGTTGTTCAATAAAACAAAAATTTTGTAGTTTGAAAGTGAATGGAAATTACAAAATTAAAGGATCACATTTGATTTCTTTAATACTAAATACTTAATTTTTAAAATTGTACTAAGCATTCCTGCATAAATCTTCGCGATATGTTTTATAAAAGACTGTATTGTCGTATTTCAATTTCAGAATGAAATTTTAATGACTATTAATAGCATCTTCCAAACAAGCATATGACTTTCGATAGCTGTACATTCGTGACTTGGAGTCACTGCTCACGAGCATTTTAGCTGCACGCATACTTGGTCTTTGCCATAAATCGTATGAAAGCAAAATGGCGACCGACTTTTGACGACGCTTTAAAAATACAACGTAGCCGACCGATAAAATTTTACATGTTGCCTAGTCGAAAGAATAAAAAATTATTTCGCATTCTTTTATTATCAATAATAACCATAATTTTCGAAATCTAAATAATTACTAATTAACGACACGCATGTTAAAAGTTAACGAACACGAGACTTATTGTCCAGTAAGTTTTACAAAAACCTAGTAAATTTATGAACAAAAAAATTATAAAATAAGNTAATATAAAAACAAGATATAATAAAATACAATATAAAATATACATTTTAAAATATAAAATAAAAAAGAAAATTCGGAATTAATTCTTAATGAGAATGGATTAAATATCAAAATTACACAATACATTTCTGTTTCGTATTTATGAAAACTGCACATCGATAAATAGTTAAAATTAATTGTCAAAGAAGGCGTACCAAATAAAAACTTCGGATAATACGTTTCCTTTTCCTGAAGTCTATAAAAGATGTATACCAATAAGAGCATTACGTTAAAATTACGACTTAAACGCGAATAAATTGTGCAGCATGCAACGACCGGGGCAAAGTCATAAATCGCCTATGAAATTGTCAAGCCTGCCATTCTTTCGCGTCCAGCCACAATCTAGCAAAGCGCACATAATTCCAAAATCAATCGGGGAATCGCATTCTAATGTCACTCTTACAATCGGTACCCAAACGACATGCAACAGTTTAAAGCCTTTGAGAATCACGGGATTTTCTCCTTTATTCTCTTCTGTGTCAACAACGCGTTCGTTCCACGGCCGACAGCGTCCATTGAATCTTTCTGTCTTTCTATCCGATGGTTCGGCGATTATTACGCTCTCCCCAAAGTTATCGTTCGTCGCATCTATACGCGACAGGTTTCACAGCCGTATCGCGCTGTCCTTGTCGAGCGGGGCGGTAATGCGCACCGCCATCTAGCGGCATCCTTGGCAATTATCGGCCGAACGATCGTATTAGCCAGTAGCGCTCGAACTATCGTGGAATCATAACCGTGTCTGTGGCTGGTCAATACGGAAACTTTTCGCCGCGCGTGTTGCCGATTTAATTGGATGTATCTCGATTTTCGCAACACCGCGAAAGCCAGGCGTAAATGTAGCAGCGGATCAGGGCCGGATAGAGGGGAACAAGTCGGGAGACGAAAATCCTTTTGGAAAGGGGTTACTCGGAGGATTTCTCAATTACCAGAGTGGAATGTGTGATGAACTGAAGAACAGAGACGCTAGAAGGACGAATGAGCGACCGAACCGAAAGTAGAGGAGTGACAAGCAGCCCGACGGGATTTTAAGCTCAAGACGTCACGAGAGTTTAGTGAAACGGTTAAAGGAGCGACCTAACGAGAAGTCCCTTTGTCCCAAAGGATAACCTTCCTCTCCATTAACTGGTCCATGCGATAAAGTCCCTGATGTATCAAGGAATCCCCGACGAACAAATTAGGCGAATCCTATTTCAGATCGAATTTCCTGGTATACTAAGTGTAAGGACATTATACGTACGATTATACAGCTATCGTGGCATTATACGGGACGAGGCAAAATTCACGGCTCCGGCGAGAACATGACGACACCGAGCCAAGATTGAGGAATAAATTTTATTGAATACGTGGTGATTTCTTTTTCTTCGTTTCCACGATTTTCGAATATTACCCCGTGTGTATTAAAAAATATACCTTATATTTTGTTTAGACTACTGTGTATATTTAGACATATGGTTGGAGATCTTATAAATACAGGTGGAAATATTTTATTTATAATCTTCCTTTCCCAAAAATAATATTTTACACTAATGAAATTTATTCCGCAATTTTATCTCGTTTTTTGCACGCAGAATCAGCCTGTTCTCGTTGTTATCGCTAACTTTAACGAGAATACTAATTTTCATTAAATTACAATTTTTTTTAGTACCTTCACGAATACACCGCGTTATCACGTGTACATTCTCCAACGCGTAAAATATTTTTGAGATAATGCATCGAATGCGATGTGTATTAAAGTAATGTATTTGAATTTCTTCGCTAGTCGTAAAATATAATTATGGATTATATCCGGTTATTATCGCGGTATAAATTCACACTGTCTGAATTTATCGTTATTACAATGGTAGAACTTCGAAATTCTGATCAATTGATTTCTTGTTACTGGGTGCTCGTAATTACGCTTTTTCGCCACAAAACAACCAAAAATGTTCCATTGACAAATTCCAATTTGTTGTATATAATTATGACATAATAACATATATCGTGTATATTTAAGTACACTATTATATTTATTATATATTTATATATACTATTACACTTATTATACAGCTAAATATAATATTTGAGTATATTATAATAAGCTTAGTATACTTTTTAGTATGTCGTAGTAAGTACTATATACTTTCTGTTATATTATAGCAAGCATATCATACTTTCCAGTATACTTGAATATTATATAAAGAAATAAATAAGCTAAATAATGTAACCAAATACAACTAAATATAAATATAAGTAAAAAAAATATGACTAGATATAACTAATAAATATACAGTTAAGTATACTATTTAAGTGTATTATTATAGGGATGGTATTCTTTATAGTATATTATAATACGTACAGCATATTTTGTAGTACATTATAGTAAGCAGAATATATTTTTTGATATATTATAGCAAGCATATCATATCTTCGAGTATACTTGAATGTTATATAAAGAAATAAATAACCTAAATAATGTAACTAAATATTACTAAACGTTATAGATAAAACTAACGAATACAACTAAGTAAAAAATGTTTTCTGTATCTATGAAAATAAAGGAAGACAAGTAGATAAGACAGAGATAAAAAAGTTTGCAAGAAGAATCGCTTAACGGTACTCTTGACTAACTGCTCCACGTGATGCAGTCTCCGAACGTATCAGGGTAGTCGAAAGAAAGAATTAGGCAAGCTCGGTGCAAATGCCGGGGGCTTACACTGGGAGTACGAGAGCATCTGATAAGGACTGCCATTTGTCTCTTGTTCCAACTTCGAATTTTACATTATTTCATCCGCTTTTTTTCCCCCCGTTTCATTTTCACTTTTACCATTCTTCCTTCCTCCATTACGCTCCTTTCATTTCCTTATCTTCCACTATTTATAGATTCCTCGTTATTTTCTTCGTAAACTCGTTCTTTTGCTTTTTCTCTCACTCCACCAACTGTAATCGGAACCCTACCATCACCACCGTGTCTCCTTCTTTCACCCTTCTCAATTTTTTTCTTTTCCCTCTTTTCCCGGATTCCATTGTCCACCGGGTCCACCCAACCCGTGTCTTCTCACAGGTGCTAACACGTGTATACATATGTCCATTTTCGCGCAAGCATGCGACTAAAGATTGCTCGATAGCACGAGGATCGAGTATTTTCACAGCAGCAGCCATCTTCTTTCCAGAGAAAAGGAGGACAGAGGGGGGCCATTATATCTTCCGCACGAATAAACGTAGGCATTCATCTAAGCGCCTCCTAGAGGCACGGGAAAAGCACGAAAGAAGACGCGAAATTAATTTTGATGCTGTCAGTCCTCTGCCCCGTTTCCTTCGAAGCTGAGTTATAATTTAGCATCATACCGAGTGCTAAGCGAGTGGATAAGGTCGATGAAAGTGCGAATCGGAGTGCAATATTTTAAACTGACCTGGATTCTCTGTCTCGCTGACAGAAGAAATGTTTCGTTTGCTGCTTCCAACGGTTTTTTCGAATGATCGATACCGAAATGAATAAAACGTTACAGCGGAGATTACGCCATCTATAAATAATTCGTGTTCATTTGCTTATGCAAGATCACATTCAGCTCTACGCCAGTTTAACGCTAATTAATCGGTCCCGTTCCTCCATTTTAAACATCGCCGTCTAGAGTTTTAACTCTTTCAGACACAGAATTTTGGAAAATAAAATAGACTCGTGTTGCATGGAGATTTTATTCCTTTTTAAATTAAACAAAATTGGTATTTTTTATTAACAAAGATATCGAGTAATATAAATACATACAAAAATGATTAATTCAATTTTTGTTATAGGCTGAGACTCAAATAGTCTTACCGTGTCTATGCACATGCAGCTATATTTTAAGCACATATATATATTACCATGCATTAAATAGGTGGGACATTTTTAGTCCCACCCTGGCCAAAAAGTGAAGAAGATAACGTATAACTGTACATTGAAATATCCTTTAAAACTGCATATTAATATATCTATTGTTTGTGAGTATAACCTAAAAATCGTTATCAAATTTATTAACTTTTCCTGCGTTAAATTGTCTCGAAATAAATACGAATAAATTATTATCGATTGCAATTGGTTTGACGTCAAGAAAAGAACCAGCAGAGAGATATCGATTCAGTTTAAAAACGAAGAATATTCGTTGCGAGAAGAATGATAGTTTGTAAGTAAAAGCAGGTCGCAAAATCACGGACTTTCGATCGGGAATAATTTATAAACGTAGAGAATGTTCTTAGATACGATTTGTCTTTACGAATAATCCGCGAAATGCATTGGAACAATTTTAATGATCCGGGAAGAATCGCGTGGGTCGGCGATCAGTCACGGTGGAAGTTCAAATTAGGCGCTCGAAATCAATGGCGGCCGTAAATTCATAAACGTCGCTGCGTGCGAGATGAATTCCGGTAACAGCGGTTAGAAGCGTCGCCCAGCGGCGGGAGAAAAATTTCGCTCGGTCGGAGCAGTTTTATAGTCCAACATACGTGAGTTAAACGGAAATTCGTGAAATTGGTTCCGCGATGATACCGTAGTTATCAACATCGTAATAAAACGCTCGGCGGCCAACGGTTGGCACGGTGGACGCCAGGCGACGAAATCTTCGTAAAATTTCAGAGACGACATAACCTAAATCAGTCAGTACTGCAATTGCGACAATGCCGATGGCTGTGAATCGCGGAAAGAGGACGACAGACGACCATGCCTGACGACAGGAATAAAGAAGAAAAGAACGAAAAGGAAAGGAACGTGAAAAGGCAACCGAACGTTATATCGAACGAGCAAGCGAGTGCGAGAGAAAGAGGGGAGGTAACTGGAAAAAGAGAGAACACCTCGGGCGAAACATCACGTTCGACCTCACATCGAACCAGAAAATTGTACGATGCGCAAAACAGACTCCAACCAATTTTTTTTTTTTTTTCTTCTTCCGCCTCTTATTTTTTTCTCTATCTCGTTCCAAATGTATATATCCCTTTTTCACTTCTCCCGTAGCAGCCTGGCAGAATCGGCCAGCTTCAAAACGAAAATCTATGCAATCACGATGATCGCTGTTTGTTCACTTCTATCGTGAATCGGCAGCGCAAAATTGCAATCGAGATCAAAGAGTCACTTTGATTAACACAACAGATAAGTGCACAGTCCTTCGTACACTTTTAACAACTGTCGATATTTAAAAGACTCGATGGTTTGATTACTGAGAAACTCGATGAAGGTAATTTTCTCTGTGTTATTCAAGTATGTAATTGATCATATAGCTATATTGATATTGCTATATTTCTATGTATAATCAATTCTACTAAATCTGTGTTCGTTTTATAAATGAATTCATCAATTCGTGTTATAAATTTAATTATTATGATTTAGTCAGACGTTAAGTTTGTTTAAAACATCCTAAAAGTAGTTCCAACTGTATGAAGTCTAAAGATAATAAATGAATACCGTGATAATTAATTTACTATATTTTCGTGTTAATTTTTGCTATGATTATAAACAGTCTGTTTTTAGTTATCCTAGATTTTAAATCTTATGTACATATTGTGTTATATTCTGTGAATATAAAAATGTATATTTTGTTATCTAAAACAATGTAATAGATAAGCTGTAAATAAATATAGTAACAGAACTGTGAACAATTTTGTAATATTTTTAATAAAATTATGAACAGTGCTGTGACATATATTGCGTAAATCATAATGATAGATACGCTTGTTGCTACTTGTGCAAAGTATAGCTTGTAACCTTGGCTTCACGAGATTTCACAGCACAAAGAGAAGCATCATATTACACTGAGAACGAATGAAACAAAGGACTGAAGGGCGATACTTCAGTTTCGCAGAACTGATCAGTGACAAATAAAAGCAAAAATTTCAATCGTCCAAAGAATCATCCGATAAAGAAAAATATTAATTTCTTTATTTGTCGCCAAATATTTAGGAATTCTATTGTCGATAAAATAATAAAGTATAATAATTATTTTTAATTATTTCAAAATTACTAGTCATATTTATCTATCTAAACGAGATTGTACTTGAACTCGTCCTCATTTGGAGGATTTCAATAATTCACAGGTAGCGAGAATTTTGTGATAATTTAATGAAAGATTAGAGAGGAAGGGTATTGGAAATATTGGAAATATCGGTCTCAACAAAAAAGGAGTAGTATGCCTGCGGTCACCGACCTTAAACGAGAGAAGTCATGTTATAAAATTGTTAAATATGAAAACGATCCTTACTGACAAACATTTTTCAACTGGTAATCTTAATTTCAACTATTATACTACAGCAATAAAAAAATATAAATATTATAGAATAATAAAGAAAAAAGATACAGATATATATGTTTTATTACTCTACGATATTTTACTTACTATTGGATTTAATTTTAATTATTATATTTAAGCTCAATAATTGAACAACAGTTACTACAATCAGTTTCTTATCAATTTTAATAATAATCGCAATATATTTATTTTTTAAAGAATCTGTGAATCCGAGTGGTAAAGTAAGTAATCGTGTTGAACAGATCACGTGTAATTATTTTCAATTATTTAAATAGTCAATGTATAGTCAATAATACATCGTAAATTGTATGAAAGCTGGTGTTATTTAAAAGTGAATATATCAAAGTGTTACAAGAGAGTTTCGGAAACAAGTATTCCACTCTACAGGTAACATTATCAAGTGTTATTAAAGCGCAAGCAGTAACTCTCTCTACCGTAAATACATATATAAATGGAAAAGCTATTTAGATATATAGCAAGGTAGACATATCGTAAATACGATTGTAAATGGAAAAATAAAGTTGCTCGCAAAATAACAAACGCAGCGTTCCGCCACCGGACTGAAGATAGCAACAATTGTTTTTAATTTTATCGTTTTCCACGTTGACATTATCGATCCGGAGAAAATTGAACGTTCACATATACCTTAATTACAGTAACTTCTGCTAAAATAAAATGCTCTTTGCGTTTTTATCGCCGAGCAAACAATTACTTTTGTATGCTGCGTCCTTTATACGCACCTGAACCAAACATACCATAATCAAATTCTGACTAGAAGTAATAGCCATCTTTCAAAATAATCGAATTTATTAATTTTCCATAAATGTTTCCGTTATTTAACGATGTATTATTAAAAACTGAAAATAACTTATGGCAGTATATTAAGAATATAAAATGGTAAAAAATTAATGCAATTTCTATTATCTATTAGCTTCCTGAAAAATATATAAACGTGATTATATTGCTAGCTACAAGTAAAATACACTTTTCCAAATCCAATATTTTAATTTAATAAAATAATTGATTAATTAATTAAAATGTGTACTTTGTAATATTAAATAAAGGTAATAATTATTTAAAATGAGGTATGAAATAAATAAAAATACAAGTTGTTTTCTAGGAAAATAACATAATTGTCATATGGTTATGCAAAGAGTTCTCCTTATTGTTGTTGTTCTCAGATGTTAATTTTAGTAAATCTGTTTATTAGGTTTGAGAGAGCATGTTTCTTTGGTTTATATATATATGAAGGTGAAATGAACCAGTTTTGATACTAGTGGATCCTGATTCTCTGTTACCTACTATGTATAGCAATCTCAGAATTTAGTCATTTCTTGTTCTGTCATAGGTATTACCAAGTCATGGTGTACTGTGTCATTGTACATGTGTCAAGAAACATTACATATAATGCAGAGTGTCTCTTAACTGACAATGCTGTAGGGTTTCTAAATTTAAATTATTGACCATACGTGTTACTTCTATCTTATGTGTCCAAGTAACTTTTAAAATGGTTTTGTATGTCATATTTGTATCCTGATTTCTGTTCACAGAGATTTCCTATTATCTAAAACTGACATTTAACTTTCACATTAAGGTAATTGCATTTAAGTTGAATGTGTCTCTTCCATTATCAAACCTCTATCTAGCAGCGTACCTGGATATTATACTAATTTATTTTACAGAATTTCTATACCATTTAGTTCTAAGAGAGAATATATATATACTTTCGCATACAATTAAGCTAACACAATTAGCCCTGTCACCATTTACCTAGATATTTCATCCGTTAATCCAAATAAAGCTATTACTTATTGTAAGTATTTAATAGGCCCATCACCATTAGAAGAATCCATTAATAATTTGTTATTTTTAGACAATTACTTTTTTGAATATTATTTAAGTGTACAAAATTATTATTAGAACAATAAATCACAAATACTTAATCCATTCTAAAATTAATAATAATTTTAATTTTACTCATAAGTAAATATGACAATAGCATAGAAAATAAAACTAGCCTGTGTGCAGTCTCTTACAAAAACTTTTGACCTGATTAATAATTTTCTCTTCACTAATTTACAGATGTAACTGTAAAATTACTAATAAAGTAGCAATTTCTTTTTTCAATATATAAAACACACCTCACATTGATCTTCACCAGATATTTGTTTGTTCCCCATAACTGAATTATATAGATTGACAAGTATATGAAATTACTGTTATATTGAATATTCTCCAAACTCGATGCACCTTGTTATAGCACTATTGACACAAGCTCAAAGACTTCGAATAATAGTTTTTCGAATAACTTCAACGGAGTTGATAAAATATTGATAGACTGATATAAGGTCAGCTCATGTGCTAGTATACCAGGTTTATTCACTAATATGATGTGAGAAACTTTTGATTAATTGGGGAAGTAACCGATGCATAGTATAGCATCCAGTGTAGATATTATAGCAAAACCTCTTCTCCGCCAAACTCTTGCTGTCCGAATATTTCCCTATTCGTGGGGACAAGCATGCGTGTCGTACCAACTACAATAGTTTCTAGGCATAACAGGTCGTGCCGAATTCGCGTTATGAAACACGTGCAGTTTTTGAAAATTTAAAGATCGGTTAGGCGTGTTATCATTTTTACGTTGAAATTGAAATAATATTTTCAGCTTCTAACTGTTACTCCTTGAACCGAATGGACACATGTGCACAAACATGGACACCAGTGGACACGTGACATAAACCTTTTAACTGTCGCTTATGGACACGTGGAAATACACGCGATGACTATACATTTTTTATTTTGGATAGTCACACGTTGAATTTATTTATTTTTTATTTTTATTATACTCGACGCTTTAATACTTAATGCTGTATTATTAAATTATTCAAATATTCCAGCGTTAAATAAAATTCTTCTAAAAAATATATGAAAAATTGTAAAATTTCGTTTTCGCCTGTGAGAATATTTTTCGCGATAAATAATTTTTTGAACCAGTGAAAAAATGAAATTTTAAATTGTAATTCTGTATACTGTACAACTGTGAAATCAATTTTGTAGGATTTCATAATCCTACTGAAAAATAATCATCCATTTGAAAAAAAGCAGAAAAATATTCGTCTGAAAAATGTCACAGAGAAAATATTGCATTTATATTTATTATTTATACGTATATATATAGAGAGAGATTTAATTAATTTTGTTTTTCTCTTATTACATTTAAAAGACTTTTAATTAAAATGAAATAACATTACTCATATTAGATCCTTTTTCGTTCGGTATTACTCAGAACCTGTTCCACATCTGAACTAAGGATTTGTACTAACACAGTAGAGCCAGTTTCAAACTCCAAGAAAACTGTGCATCTCAGTTTGGTACACGACACAAGAAAATTTCATAATACGCAGACTCCTGACAGTCACAAACTGGTTTGGAAACATGGAACAAAGCCCTAAAATTTTCAGGTTTATCCTTTATTTTCTCCTAGAAAATATGATCACCGTGGCTGTGCCTGTCGTATAGGTTCTTTATCATAACGCTCACCAGGATATTTCAGACAATTCCAATAATCTGATAAAAACGTTAGTCAGTCCTTGACTGACAATAGAATGCAATATGAACAATTTTTAAACACGTTTTTTCCTAAAAAAGAGAAAAAAATCATTTTCAAATTTTTTTCTCTTAAGGGATAATATATTTTATTTATACAACTGCTGTCTCATTTTAAGTGTACATTAGATCTGTAAAGACATTTAGAATTAATTATTTATGTACATTGATAATTTCTATCAAAATATCGGTTTCTTTTAAAATACGAATTTTCGAATTATACTTCGATTAGATCTTGAGAAATATTTTATATTCCAAATATCTGAGATGACGAGCTAAAATAAATGTTCTATCAGTGCAATCTGCAACTTTAGTACAAGTATAGAAATATTGTAAAATAAGTATGATAAGGGGATAATAAATTTTGAACAATTTCATTACACGGTTTTATAAAGTACAGAAGCCTCTAAATTTTCATTCTGAGCATTTTTTTATACCTATTATAACTTTCATGGGGTAGAGGAAAATAGGGAAAGACATTAACCGGTAAGGGATGTTTTCACTTCGAGGAAACAAAAAGTGGAAGAAACAAAATTGTCTGATACTTTTCGCCGAGTTTTCTCGGAAACCTGCGAACTTTAAAAAAGAATCGAAATTTTCGGCTTACTAAAGTTCCCTTGTTAGACGGAAAGATGGCTGTACAGGGTGTCGACAACACTTGGAAACACCCCCGAAAATTCGGAGACCTCTTTGGGATAGACAGTGCGTTTCTCGACTTACAAGAGTTTATGCGCTTAAATTTCAATAGAGAAATTCAGCAAACTCAAGGAGGAATGAATAAAATATAGCAGGATGAAAAACTCGAGGACACGAAAATTTTATTTGAATTTATGAAAAGAATCTTTCTCAGGACTTTGAGATGTTGAAATTTTATTGAACTTTAAAAACTTTTTCCGGAGAACTTGGAACTTCAGAATTTCGAACGACTATCAATTTATCATTACGGAATATATTTGAAGATAAGTTGACAAATAAGTAGACTTTATTTGAACTTCTAATATCATTTCCTGCTTCCAGGGGTGTATCTATTGAAAGCTGTTTATACTAATCTGATGAAATATTTTCAGCTGAACCCGAGACTGCGCGTAACATCGTATGTACCTTGAATAATAACATGGAATATAAAAGGCTTTAGAGAAAAGGCTGAGATGATACGAGGCATAAAAAATGTAACTTAACCTAATTAAACTTGCTAAAAAGATCGTGTGATTCAACTACGCTAAAAATTCCATAAATCCTCAGCTAAATCAGGCTTAAATTAATTCCTGTTGTTAATGTTTCTATACGGTTTTCTAAATACAGGTAACCCTCCTATAACACGATAGATAGATTCCTAGAAAAATCCGTGTTGCGTGAAACCGTGTTATATGAAACCCAGAGACAAAACGAGGGTTACGAAAATTTAACAAAAACAAATATGTTTTTGATCATTCTCATGTAAAGCCACTATAGTTCATTACACCTTCCTATCATTATTTTAAGGTAATTTAGTGTTTTAAACGTACGACACAAAAATCATATTATCCAATGTTGTAGAAGTATAGCGTTATACAAAGGTTTTCGTAATTTTTTTATCTTGTTAGAGCGAAACCGTGTTGTAAGATACCGTGCTATTGGAGGATTGCCTGTACTTAGAAAACCAACAGGAATACATATAAATGTGAAATATGTACACAAAAATGAATATCACAGGAGTGTATATTCCAGTATTCAAAAATTCGCAATTTCTGTAGTAAGTACGTTATCGATGAAACATTTGTGAAATAATTTTTCAATAACTTCGTCTGCCATTGGATCATTTACACGGGTCTTTCTTGGGATATATAAGTTCATATTGACTATCTATTCTATACACAAAGTCTTTAAAAGGGGGAGACAGTTGATAATATAATATTCTAGAGTTTGACTTCCAGAACTTACAATTGGGAAAAGGAGCGAGTGAGCGAATGAGCGAGAGAGAAAAAGAGTAAGAACGAGAGGGGTAGGGAGAGTTGACAGAAAGTGGTTTGAATGCTTCAAGAAAGGAAATGTCAAATACGTCCGTTCTTCTCGTCGACTTTCAGCTCAACAGCATGCTGAGTTTCAAATTGGTAGAATTGTTTGTTATAATCTCGTAATCCCTTTGGCTTTTGTTACCTTCAGGTTCTCCTAATTATACGCTGAAAAATTTATTCCTGTAACTTTGTAAAAGTCAAGTGAAATTCCTAGCTGCTCTGTCCAATAATCTCTGTTTTTCAACAAGTTGTTCCCTTATGTTTTTCTCAGCTCGTGCTCTCCTCTGTGCTCGTTTCGTTTTTAATTAACACTAATGTGTTTTGTTCGAGCCCATAAAGGAGTAGACGGTCAGCGCATTCGTGATCCAGTTTATTCGATAATGCGTATTTTCCGGAAAAATCTGTCAATTTTCTCGTGTATAAAGCTTGGGTACCTGCACATGCTTGTAAATTGAAAATTCGCAGTATTTTTAATTGCATTTTATCATTACGATAATGCCATTGTGTGGTCTAGCGGTTAAACGAAGAGAATTCTGAGCTTTTAAAATTGCGACGTAGTTTTCAGTAGCCTGGAACGTAAAGAGAGTACACAGTTCCGAATATGCACTCTATTGGCCGCCATTGTATTTATGGTCGTTTTTCCACGACGTATATTTTCGGAAGAAAAATTACGAATAACGCGATATTTGAATAATTGAAAATATTACAGAGCACCGATACCGCGCGTGTCAATCGGAAATATCATTGTGGAAAATTTTCCTTTAGATTTAACATTACTTATATTCGTTTTGTCTTGTTTCACCTTAAAAGTATTTGCCTTAGTTCGCCGAGTGGTGTCTCTGTATCTGCGAGCAGGAAATTCTACTCGCAGTCCGCCATCTACATTAACTATTTGGCCTTTGATATTTCACCGAGCTGTACAGTATGCAGAAATGATACAGAGATTCGAAGTTCCTTCATTAATAGGTACTTTGGGCGGCTAAGCTGTTGATTGACTGGGTAATATATTTATTCTTGGTCCAGGGAATTTACAGCGCCATGTAGCTCTTTATGAATCAGATATTGTGTAATTGGTAGGATGATCACTCTCGTGTAGAACACATTTTGTTGGAATGTTAGCTAGATTCGTACACACTATAGCGAAGAGATGCAAATCCGATCATTTCGCACGACCAAAACTGCAAACACAATATTTGTGTGCATAACTGTCACGTAATTCCTTGCATTGGACAATTTCTCTGCTTATCTCAAAGGAATGAAAAATAATAACGAAAGTTTCTGAATTCAGTCATATTTGACGTTTAATGTTAATTTCATTTTCCGCGATAATTCGTCACTCTGAATTATACAAATTAATAAGATGATGTATGTCGCGTATACCAACTTTTTACATCGTTTATTCCGTTCAAGTTGAAGCAGAATGCGAAACACGACGTCTAGGGTTTTTAGAGGTTAGTTATATTTAGGTTGGCACTCGTGTTCTTTATCTCGCGCTTGAAAAATGACGGGGTAAAATATTTTTGGTTCCGCCGAAATTCTCCGAAATTCTGGAAGACGTCGAAATATTTAAACGTTGACAAGATTCAAATAACACCGAGTGGAAACTCCATGACGATTGATTTAATCGAAAACTTGCCGGCGAAGGCATTGAATTCCCAATACCGGTCGTACCAGTGGTACCATTACTAATGAATCATTTCCAACTTTGGACACAACGGCAGTTGGAACATAGACGAACGTTCCAGTTACCACTGCCGATCGTACAGTTTCACTGGCAAAAAAAATATGATCGATCGCGGCACGGTCCACGCTGTGCTTGGAACGACGAAAATAAATTTGGCAAACGATCCATTTCCCTCGAGAAACGTGGAAATTCATATCGGTGGTTCGCGTTTAAGTTTTCTTAATAACAAAACCAGGGACATTTTACGTTTTTACTAATTTACCACACGGTATTTCCATTTCTGTAATATCCGTATCGTAATGCATTGTTAAAACCTGACTTTGATCGATGCGAAGCGAAATATTATTTCATTATCAAAATTTTCGTTTATTAAAATTACTGCCAGACATTCCATGTTAATATATCACATAACCAGTATAAAGTTACGAAAGGAAAATCTTTTTGTCTTGAAAGCTTCAATTACATTAATTAATTATTCGATCCGTGTAACTCTGCTGTACAAAATATATTTCGCTATCGCTTTTTAAACCTACTCGATTTATATTATTATGTTATTCTCTTTTACAATTTTTGTGAATATTTCAGTAGCATTTCAAAAAGGATTTATCATGCGCGTTGTACGTATCCATCGAACGTAACCTTATACGAGCCTTTCGGCTCGCAAAAGTTTGCCGACATGGTTCCCGATAAAACAGCGTGTAACACCTCATTACAAAACTTTATTGTAACGTTCTGTTTTACTGAACACGTTAAACACGTCACTGCCTATATACGTATATGTCTGTCAATATGTAAGTTACAGCACTTTTCTTACAGAATACGAACCAATAAAGAAAAACTTTGCTAATTATTTATTCTACTGCTGCGATATGTCGTCCGAGCATATGACAGCACCTGTAACGAAGCACTGATGAACGAACTGTAACTCCAGAAAATTCCCGTTCGATTTACCACCGCCATTTTAACGTTATTCACACCATCGGTTGCATTGAAATGATTTCTAACCACATTTTTCTTTATTTCACCGAAACACGGAAATCACATTTTGATTCGTACACAAATACCGATTCTTTATGAGTTGCGTGACGGGAAAGTAATATTTTATCTATAAATTTTGATGCACTTTCCACGCGACAGTACGTGTTTAACATACCATAATACGCGATTGACTGACGCAATCGAGTCGAAGCTTGCTATATATCGACAATAATGTTGCCACCTAGTGGCAACTACATAAGTATTAACGCGTTGTCTTTAAGAACGTATGTTAAAAGAGAGAAAACTTACTTATTGACTGTTCAACATATATGCATATACATAAGTATGAATCTCTAAATCAAAAATTAATGTCTAGAATTAATTTTATCTTGGACAAAGATTTTGATCAATTTTTCAAAAGAAACATTTTTGTTTTTAACAAAAAGAATATTTAATTTTTGATATAAATATAATCATATATATTTATATATACTAATACATTTGAATTTTTGGCTCTTTTATTATAACGTCGTTTCTGATCTTTTTTCTTTTTTTTTCACTATCTACATTTTTTCTTTTATTCCAAAACGAACTCGAATCTCTATTTTCTATTCTCCTGTACTTTTATTCGCTGATATTTAAATTGCTTTTGCCCGTAAAATCGTCATCAACGAATTCATGGTTTTGTTACTCGAAATTTTCCAAGCTCAGATCAAACAGATAGAATAAATACACCGGATGGAAACGAACGGAGAAATAAAGTTCTCGCTACTTGAGTCTCGAAGTTGTCAAACGACATCATGTTTGCTGATAAAAAAAAAATGGAATTTTCGTGATATTTATTCTGTGTTAATAAAGAAGCCTTGACACAAAATAATTCAATTGACCTCGTGTTTCAACTCATTTTAGTCGGAAAAATCTCGACAATCGCTTGCAATTCATTTTATTGAGGGAAAATAAATGTTATAAAAATTTCATTTTTGTCAATTGAAGTGATCGCCCATTGTTTGTTGGCTACGAGCACCGGCTATTGAGAAGTGCTAACGGTTTTATTCTCTTGCTCACTTTCATTCGTTGTATTTATTTCACCAACCAGAGTTGAGCTGAAAAAAAAACAACAGTTCCTCGCCTAGACTACTTCCGAGAATTGGTGGTGGGGGTCGATATTAACGAGCCTTTCTCCGTCTGTATTAACGAGCCATTGTTGTATATTTAAAAGCCTTTACCTTTGTCTGGAGAAAGAGAAATCAGAGAATCAAAGAAGGAAGATATTATAATGGTATAATGTCTAACTCGGAAACAAAATATATTATTATCGATCAACAAGAGATTATTGAAGATAAATGATCTCGTGATTTCAAAATACTTTAAATGTTCACAGATAGAATATACGTTGTCTGATTGGTGGAAAAATATTTTTATCTTGTCAAACAATGTTAAACAATTAATAAATCTTTCAAAGTAAACGCTGCATCAGAATAACCTAATCTAAACCTAACCTATATCTTCTTCCTATCATATTGTTTACATACGTTTAATCCGACTCGACTTATGTATATTTGTCTCTCTCATAATTGTATTTCATTGCAATTAAAGTATGAATGAAATCGATATTACATTTCCAGCTTATCTCGAAGCATTTATCAAACATTTAGAAATCGTTCAAATACATTACAATTTTTTGTAAGGTATATTGTCAAATACAATACAGACCCTGCAAATTTTACAAACAAATTGATATGAATACACTTTAAATAGTTATTATAAAAAATTTTAAGATTTTTTTTCATTAGAAATTTATTAAGAATGCATATATTATTTCTGTTATGTGTAATAATATAAAAATATATATACAAAATTTGCATAAAATGAGGGGAAACATAACGTGATATATGCAAATCTTTTTTGCACGGGTGAAAATATAAAAAAAATTTCAAAGTCATTTGTATCTTTTATGTAAAATGTTATAATATTTTTCTAGTTTCGTGATTGTCGCGTTTATCAATACCTTTGTTAATTATAATAAATTTGTTGCACCAAAGTGGTCCATGTGTTATATATTACAAAAAAAAAGATACAGAATTTGAACAAAGAATACACATGAAACAAAAAGGAGGAAAGGCGTACGAGAAAATGTAATTTCGTAGATCTTAATCCCCATGAAACACAAAGAAATTGTAGCAGTACATAAATGCTTTCTTTTTCGTCTTCTCTTTTATTTCCATTTCTGTGGGACGACAAATGAAATTGTTAAACTCGTCCTATTATTTAAGGAACCGTTTTATTATTTCACTTTCAGATTATAATGTTACTATGTCGAGTACTTTTATATTATAATAATAATAGTCACAGACGTTAGAAATTACATGTAATTTCATTTCCGTATTGTGCCTAGATTTAGCCTTGAAAGGTGAATAGGTCAGGCAGTGCAAGATTATGCGAATTGCTTCGAATGCCAGAAGTAAATTTTGGAACGGATAGAGTTTCACTGGTAAAGGTGCAAAGTTCCTACCCCCGAGGCTTGCTTGAAATTTTCCTCCACCTCCACCTTCAAAAGTGCAACATAACTTCCAAGTATAAGTAACTAATTTACATCATTTTCTCAAAACATAATATCACTTAATTAGAAATTAAAATAAATATGGCAAGAGATAAAAATAAACAGTGAAAGAAATTTGAAAGCGACAAAGNACTGAAGAATATTTTCTATTTAAAATGGTACAATAATTTTAGTATCGGTATTAATATGATACTTGCGGTTCAAATAGACCGTGAAAGATTCAATATCTTACTACTTTAGTAATTTTGTATCACGGTAATGCAGAAAATGTTGAGGTAATTCGTTTCTTATTGTGTTGACAGTGGGATTTAAAAGTGTGTTCGTCACAAAGTTCAATGAAATTACCTCGACGGAATTAATAAAGCGAACCCGGTTTCTATCGAAGTGTACAGAATGCGCGTTATCTTTAACATGCAATTCCCTGAACAAGGTTCCTTGTATGTAGGCGAACTGTAATACCGAGCGATATTAAATTTCTTCATCAAGCTTCTCATTAAGTAGTCAGGCTTAATTCGCCAACCGTTTCAGTACTATAAAAGAAAATGTCATGACTCAATAAAATAGTAAATAATAAAATTAAAAAATTTATTGAAAAAATTTAAATACATACTTACAATGATATTAAAAACAGGCCAAACCATACACTCACAAAACGGAATCTTCGAACAAAAATATTTATCGTTATAAAACGTGAAAACGTGTTTTAGGTTGTAATAAATTAGATTTACGTTACACACAGCACAGATGTCCAAGACTGTAGCAGATTGTATTTTTCAACGTGGAAACTTTTCGTTCTTCATTAATGAAACGAAAAACACGCAATTTTTCACATAGCAGAGCACATAAGCTCGAACGAAGGAAGTATCTAATCTTGCGACAAAAGTAAATTTGACAACTCAAGAGTTTTCTCGTAAGATCTGGAAAATTCATACCATCGGCCGGCACCGAAGTTTTCTTAATAACGAATCCCAAATTCCAACTGTTTCACGAACTAGGT
This sequence comes from Euglossa dilemma, assembly GCA_002201625.1. NCBI lineage: Eukaryota > Metazoa > Arthropoda > Insecta > Hymenoptera > Apidae > Euglossa > Euglossa dilemma. Next base: position 64,050 of record NIJG01000032.1, on the reverse strand, counting down.
CGCGCTGCATGTGATTTCCCGTAGTTGCGTTTCATGTTCTCGCCTTTTCTATTCTCTAAACTCCCTCCCTTCAATCCTATACAACCTTTCCACCACTCTAAGTAGCTTCTGTAATGTAGCAAGGTAAACCGCCGTCTTACGATACAACTTGTCCCTATATGCAAGCTACATACGTGTACAAAGGCACGACGAAAAGTTACCCTATGCCGGGACGTCTAGAGAAAAAATGCATACCACGTGCATACCTAACTGCAAGAGGCGAATGAAAAGAGGCCTATCTGTGCGTGTGCAATCACTGTGTATCAGGTGTATTTCACGTTTACATACAATTTTGTAAACTTGTTTATTAACGATGTTTTATAAAGCATTTTATATGTACAATAAATTATTATTTCCCGTTGATGTACGCGTTCTGTAAATAAAAACCCGATATAGTAACATAACGAAAAACAAACTCTAGAGATATACAGACTATTTGTATTATTTAATTATTATATTATCAATAACTCTTGAAATCACATGCATATATGTACATTACGTACACACCGCTATAATTATCTTTTTCCTTTATTTTATTTCAGAATATTTTCAGTACAATAATAATAACAACACAATAATAAATACCTTTTTAATAAGTATTTATTTTATATTAATACATTGAAATCATATACCTGGCTTTGAAAAGATGGTATACGAACATAATGCATACGTATATTACCGACCGATAATTTCGAAGTTTCGTATTATTCGATAAACTGTGAAAATTTGATACTCGTAATAAATGATCATTTATATTTCTTTTCACATGCTATGTGGTACAAACAACGAAGTATGGTACAGTAAGTTTAACTTTGTCACATTCTGCGTTTATTAGATATTAATAATAGGTATATATATAAAAAGAAGTAAATGTAATTAAAAATACTTCAGACTAACTACAGATGGAGCACAAAGCGCAATTATGGAAATGTCTGTGAGATGCGACGAACGCATTGTAGTTCGATCGAATAAATTGTCGATTCACAAAACTAGATTTTCTTTCGTTTCATACTACGTTTTTCATTGGGTAAGATATATCTTAAAAAAGTGTAAAAAGCTTTAAAAAGCGATAATGTCTTTAATCTTTAGAACGATGCACTTTCCTTGAGTGGATAATTTTTCTATTTCTTTAGAATCCGTTTGAAGTGAATGTCAACATTATCGAGGAATCTGTTCTAACCTATATGACGAGCAGAGCGAATATAAAAGACGTATAAGAAAGTAAAGTAAACAAATACTAGTCTCACGAGAATATCGGGTTCAGAATGCGGATAAATGGAAAATATGATCAATAATATCTTTCTAGCAGGAATTTCAACTGCCACCGAGAACTTTACAATAGGATTTCAAGTTATCTTCGGAACAATAAAGCCTAATTTTCTACAAAAGTTTGCATGACAGGTTGGCAAGCAACGTTCCATTATCCACTTCCACGCACGCGTTCACGCTAAATGCAAAAAGAACCGTACGTATTGCAACGTCGATCATCTAGAACATGATCGTTCAACGTGAATATTAAATTTGTTATTCGAATTATATTAACGCTGAATTTATAGTTTCAGGTATATGAAATTCCAATAGCTTGTCTTTAACAGTGGCGATTAATTAATTAACAAGATACAGGTAATTAATTAACACTCTCGTGGAAAATTCAATCCTGCTGGCTTTTCTCGTTATTTGTAGAAATATGAAAGCGCATCGTTGGCAGAATGCGAAGAACGTTGTGCAACAGACGCGTTTAAAGCGAAATAGATGAGCAGGAAAGAGAGGGAAACAAAGAATGAAGGAAGAGCGGAAGGAAGAGAGGTGTAGAGGCGCTAAACTCGAGGAAATACGGTAAGCAGTGGCACATGGCACGTCTTGTTTCTGCGGTAAAAAGTGTAGCGGCTGTGAAATGACTTTTTGCCCGTGGGCTCCAAACGGTGAAGGGTTGAACGATCGCCTCGAGGCAGTACATTTTGGATCTTTTTTGGCGTAAGTTGACCTTACGTGTTAGAAGCAAAAGTTTGGATCGTTCGTTAAGCTGTACGCTTTACGTACTGTGGATTACGACACTTCCCGTTCGTAATTTTCTACCCTCTCTGTCTTCTTACTGCTATTTGCTCTTAATTAACAGCGTTCCCCGTGTTTTTCTATCTGACGAAATTTTTCGTGTTTCCCTCCTACTTTTCTCTCATTATAGAACTCCTTATACATCATCCACGGGTATCTTCAGACACGTTCTAACTTATCCATGATATTTCTCCTGCTATGCATAATGTTTGATATTTTTACACAAAATAATACCGAATTCCTTTCGTTCCGTATTATTTTCTCCTTTTTATCATTATTTCTGACATTCGTGTTACATTGCAGGAGTAATATACGTCCAGAATACGAAAGATTGCCAGAAGAACATTCGAGTTGAACGTACGCTGTAAAACAATAATTGCCGATATTCTGTCGATCAGACGTACTTGTCGTGAAGAATGTAAGTACAAATAGGGATTTTTGGCGCGGTTTCTCTTACGATGCTATCGAAAAACTGTCGGACTAGTTGAGTAGCGATAGACATTTACCGATGGCCTGTCAAAAATTCATTTTCGCGCTTTTCACCTGTCAATACACGTTACTGTATGCATTCCATGCGCGTTCTCGTTATTCGCAAATCGTATGCTATGTGACTTCCTGTTGCAAACGAAACTAGTCTATTCGTACCAGCCTGGCTCCTTATTTATAAAAAAGTTTACGATTGCCTACTTTGCGAATCGTGTTGCGTGTTTTGCTTGTTCGTTCACAGCTAAATTTCGCTGGCATTTGCGTGCACAATGTTGCTTTGCGTCGTGAAAATCTTTATACCACACTTATGCAATAAATACCTGTTTTTAACCATCGAGATACCCGTTTAGCCAGATCGTTTTTCTTCCCGCTATCTTTCATTTATTCCTAGCTATTACATCAAACCTACTTATTGATTTATATATTCATTTCAAAGCACGTCGTTACATTATTAAAATATCGTGTTACCAAGTTCCAGATAACATTGAAACCGACATGAATATTTCAACGAGATCGCTCGTGGATGATGAATCAAGATTTTCATAACGTTCGTTACCGCCATATCAGTGATATAATTACCGATCTATATCGATCGATTCCCACCGAACGAACGGAACAGCGATAGCCAATTTTCACTTTTCTTACCCGGACTTGGAACGACAGAGGAGGGAAACGCGTAAACGTCAGGAAGCGTGGAGAAAATTATGTAATCTCTGCCTGCATAATTTCAGGTATTTACACGATGCACGTCGGAAGCAGATAGAAAGAAAAAAATGAAATTATCGAGGACTTTACCTTGATGGACAGGACGATCAACATTGTGTCCGCTGACGTGTCCCATGCCGTCTATACCGATAAGCGTCAGAAGAGACGTTAACGAAGCGATCATCGAGATCGTCCTCGAAGCGTTAACGGCACGAGCTGCTGGCATTCCTGCTTGCCGGTTCTCTCCCTCGACGGAAATCGTAGATCGGATAAGCGAGACTAGCTGCTAAACCTCGGGGATAGAAGGACGTAAAGAGACGTATCGTGGAGCAACGTTCTATTATTCGTGTCACTTTGTTTCGCAAATCGGTCCTCGATTAGCGCACCTGGTGCCGCTCGGAGCGCCTTCTGCGTGCGAGGCACGTGCTCCGAGCAGTTCCCGGCCGAACGACACCGCTCATCTCCGCGTCTTCGTTCTTCTCAGCTTGTTTCTCCCTCACCACCGACCGGTGGCCTCTTTGCGGTTACGCGGATGGTAATGTTAATAATCACAGCGGATATTAATCGTCCAGAAACGCGAGCACCGAGGATAACGTCTCGATGCCGATCGAGATTCGCAGAATTGTCATCAAACGAATAATACCGCGGTCTCTCCACAGACGTCGATCCCGAGGTTTGTAAACATTCGAAGTTAACACTCACACCGAACGGTACGTATCATCCGCGTATATCGATAAGGAAGAGGGTCCACGACAAGCTCTCCTTCCCGAGGCTGGTCCTGGTCCCTCTGTCCCGGGCCGTAGACTGTCTGCTACCTGGAAATCCTCGGTGTACGGAGTATGCTCCTGCCTCCACCTCCACCTCCACCTCCACCGTCCACCTACAACCCCTCCTCCGAAGGCACCACTTCCACCCACCGCCACTCGCCGCCGATAAACTTCCTACGGGCACCCTCTGACATCCACCCCCTCGCACCCCTACTCTCTGCCGCCTGCAGCCCGCACCAGGAACCGTCTACCGGCTAGCGCCTGCGCCGACCAAACTGTGCCCTGATGCCCGGGCACTGCTGCTGCCACTGCTGCTACCTCTGCTGCTTTCTCGTACCTTCACAAATCTCTCTTCCTCCTCCTCCTCTTACTCCTCCTCCTCTCGACTCCCGTTACCGCTCTCTTACCCCTCGGCACCATTTGCGTGCTTCCTTTTCTCTATCAGTCCGACCCTCCTTGTCGCTTTTTCCGGGCTTTCCTATTCTCCGCTACACCGCCTTCTCTTTCCACCACCGTTTCTTCGTTTCCCCGTTTCCGTCTTTATCCGCGGATATTTCTGCTTTTCACCCCCGCCGGGTTTTCAGCTTTCTCCTTACTACCGAGTTCAAGTTCCAGGGGTAGAAACCTTTCTCGGTCCTCGTCGTGCCCGCGAACACATGCCGTTCGAGTTTCTATTTCTTTCCTTCGTTTCAGATCCCTCCATCACACCGATTCGCCGCATCCCTCTTACCTGCCTCTCGGTCACCCTGGTACCAGGTATAACGACTCGGCAGCCACGTCCAGGGTCCCGTAATCGGTGACGGCGTGAGCCTATGATGCGCGTGTAATTCCAAGGGGTTGCGGTTTAGGGCTGGCCAGGTGGCGAGAATTGAACGTCAAATAGCGAGGATATCGTTCGTGAATTTGGAAATTCGTGAGCGATTGTTAACCTTTTTCCTTTTTTTTTTTTCTTTTTTAGGTGTCAATCGTTGCGGCACGTCGGGATTGAAAGAGAGAGACGAGGTTGAATCGAAGAATCGTCGATTTTCTGGAAAATTTATCACCTCGTGTTCCAGTATTATATTACGGTCTGCATATGTATCGGCGAATAATTCTTTTGCAAATATACTATTACTTTGGAAAATGGCTGCGGATGATACGGCTGTACAAAGTGTTCCGCGAACGAAGAGAACACGAGCTGAGAATACAAAGCGAATTTGAACGAACGCTGAGTAATAATTGATGACGAAATGGAGAGTGTACACGGTTGGATATTATATCAATTTCGACTTTTATTTATCCACCATTTGGACCGTGGTTGATGAACATCTGTCGTTTTCTATACCGTGACACAGCGGTTAGAAGGCTTGTTCTGTCTCTAGACACGAGATAACGAGTTTCGTTGCGACAATTCCACGCATCTAAGAAGATCACGACCTACTACCATAGAACTACGCGAGGAGTACGAAGAAGGCGATGTAGAAGGTAGGTCGAAGCAGTCAGAGCTGACGTTATGAGAATACGAGAGACGGAATTTAGAACCACGGAAGTGATTGCTACAAAATTACGATGTACCACCTGTACCACTGGTAGGAAGTCGTCAAACCTTTGTAATACCTAATGTGGCAGAAAAAAAAATTAGTATCATTGTTCCTGCTCCGGTCTTTGATTAAACTATGTACCCAGTTCTGGTCGTATCAATAATTCGCGACACGATGGTCGTTTAAGTCTCTTTAAAAATTTTGATCTTTAGCATTATTTATATTCTTCTTCCTTCTTACGCTATATATATCATCAAACAACTTTGTTATTCATTGAATTATATAGTTTTTAAATAATTAAACAAGCAAATCAGCTAGTTTTCGAAATTTTATAAATTGAATTTGTGAAATTGTTTATTAAATATTAATTTTAAGTAATTGAGAATTTTAATTATCGAGTAGAATGCAGATTACAGAATTATGAATATTTATAGCTACATTTGGGGGTCGATAAAATTATTTTCCTTTGTATTTAGATTGTTTACTAATTACTCGTTTAATTTTTCTAGAAACCTTCTTGCTTCTAAATTGAAAATACGTTTCTAAGAAGATTTTCGAGTTTTCAATCCCTTTCTTTCTATGTTTCTAGCATTTCCTATCTTTTTCCAACTGAAAATCCGGCTACTGATGTAGGTGGTGGCAACTGGATTATGTAAACGAATAGAGTTAACATTTCAATTAAGGTTTAAGGAACTCATTTAAAACGGACAACCATATTTCTTATATCAGGATGATGGCAGTAAAAGGGACGCAATGAGAAATTAAAAAAATATTATCACTAGACTACAAAACACCATGGCATATAATTACCTGGATTAAATCAGTGGAGTTAAGGTACCAATACTAAGTGAATTATTTTATTACTTTATACCTATCATTTATTTTGTGAACTAATTTTAGGGCAGTGTGGACGATACTCTTCCGTGTATGTGTCAAAAGTTCAGAGTCACATATTCATGCATATCTTATGTATGTATTATAAGGACGCAAGTGAGGCAGGTCAGGTTTTCTTTTCGGCAACACTTAGAAGAATATGTCGGACAAAAAACGTGAATGGTTTAAAAAGGACCTCCATCTTTTTAAAGTTATATTTTTGTTCATAAATGTAACCGTACATATGTATTATACAGGCTGATTCTAGCAACTGGGCCAGATTGCATCTTGGTTTCAAGTGGAATTAGAGAAAAATTGCGGAGAAAGATTTTGCATTATTGAACAACCTTTACCACCTCATCACAAATATATACAATCTTGCAAAATCCAATTGCAGTTTTTTTTTTTAATGGGACATTGTACCTATATTTGCATGAATTGATTTCTCGAGATATCCTATGAATAAGGTAAAATATTCTGTGAATATAAACTCGATGCATTAAAAAATATTTTATTTCTTTGTAGACTTATAGTAGATATCCTGACATTTTGTTATCTGGCACTAAGAATTTTTTTGACAAAGTTATTAGGATAATTTGATTGAAATTTATAATGATACTTCATCGTATTCTGAACCCTTTCGCGACTTTTAATAGTAACCCCTAAGGCAATGTACTCTGATTCTTTCTTTTAGATCTTCACTGGAATTTCACTGCAAAAATAGGTTTCGATACATCTTATTTTTAGATAAGCCATCAGGAAAAGATCAGATAAAGAAATAGTGAGAATTTAACAATGAAATAATGAAATATTTCCAACAGTATTACAAACGGTATTATTAAACATAATAGACAATAATAATTACTAATTATGCATAGTCAGAGTGTTCACATTTTATTATGATATAAATAAATATGTCTCTACCTTAATAAAATGAATATTAATTCTGCAACAATAACTGCAAAATTTAGGTTCTGAAAATTCTGAGATCAATCTATAAGATTTTAATTGGTGTGTTTGATATCAATGCAAAAATATGTCATAAATCGTTCACTTACCAATAAATGAAAAAAATGATCTCAATAAGTTCACACATAAAATAAAAATCAAGAAATTTGATCCATATAAAAGGTAAGAATATTCGATTCTGTTTAAAAATATTGTACAACACGCTGCATATACATCGTGGTTGTAAAAAATGTTTGGTCCCCACAAAAGCAGTAACTAACAATTTTTTCTAATCACAGTGAAAAAAAAGATATGACCTGCCCCAGTTACGTGAACAATCCTGTATATCGGACAAATTTTTCGTTAATATATTTACTGCGAAAAATTATTTTGTTTTGGAATACTGGTTTTCAAACGTGGAAGAAAAACCAGAAAATAAGAGAGGTACCTATCTCAAAGTTATTTCCACGTCGCAATATATGAACAACTAAAGAGATTAATTTATTGGTTATAAAGTTTGAACCAAAATTATTTGAAAAAAGAATTTTTTTCCAGAATTGTACGATTTTAATTAATTATTTTCAAACTTCCTACGTTTTCAGATTCATGCATGGTCCATTGATTTCCAGTCCCAATTTTTCTATAAGATTTAATCGGAGAAAGAAAAGAGGCACTGGAGTGCGTAATTTTCAAACCACGCTAACTTATACGATTTTTCATTCAAGCAAGATTTAATTTGTACAAACAATTGATTAACAATGTATACCTTAATAATTTAACTAGTTTAGTACATTGGATTAGAGTACGTTCTAGTACGTGAGAATTGATTTAATAGCAATGATTTAATAAATTGATTCAATAGTAAGCTATATAAATAATTTTTAAGAGCTATTGTATGTTTAGGAATTAAGAAGATTTGCTTTAGCGAAGCAGTTTAATTACATACAACGTATTTAAAGCGAGCTTGAAGTATTGATTCTCATCGGAAACAAGTAGTTAATTTCGAATATTTCACACGCCCCTTAAACTTCCAATCGATTATTATTCAAATTATATCATGTAAACGAAAGGTTTGACCTCTTATTCATACCACCTGAAGGGTCATGGAATAAATTTTTTCTACCAGGATATTCTTTCAAAGTTTAATTATATTGTATCTAGAATTGCAATCTGTCCTGTATTTTTTATCTTCAAAAATTAAAGAAACAAATTGAAACTGGATTACAAATTAATTTAAATATGTAACTGTTTGTATTGTTACTAAAATAACGTTTAGGGCTATCTTTTTAGTATAAATTATACTTTGATATTTCACTGTAATCAAAAGTTGTAGTTGTCAACGTATACCACATTTTCTTTTTCTATTTTCCGTTTCAACTAATAGTAAATTAATAGTGGAAATTAATTCTCAAGCCAATTTACAAATATACAACATTCACGTAATTAATTATGAAACATGAATACAGGACGTTACGATTGTTCGGTTATAAACTAATTACTCGCGTAACTAATATAAAATTATTTCCATGCGTGGAGTACATAATTAAATTGTAAAATCTATAAAGATATAAATTCTAGATTTTCAATAAACTATCCAAATTTTTATCTGTATATATTTCCTATATTTACACTTTCATTTATAAATGATAATCAATATACTCTTGCATTATTAATTAAATACCTTTAAATGTATCAATTTCTAGTAGTGATTTTAAATTTAAATATCTGTTCATTTTATTTTAATTAAATATCATCTGTGTTTATACAAATTAATTAATCGAAGTGATTAATTTCACACGAATTAATTGATTAATAAAGATTGTTTCAGTGATTAAATTTATATCACGCGATTTATGGATAATATCTGAATTTCGCGTATAAAGACACCGAATTAATTTACGCGAATTAATTAAAAAAATTTTCCTTATCTTGTCACAATAGGAAAATACATTTCGTGTAATTCTTATCGTTTGCACTTGATGCTTCTAACAAATGGGTCTCTCGAAAATATATAATACATAAATTGAAAGCAATGGCTTCATTCGAAAGCTTGGAAGGAGGGTCTCCACTTGAAAGCTACAATTGAGAATACGAATTTCACTGCCACCATTAAATTATTTATATTATCTATGTAGTTGTATAATTATAATAATATATCATTAAAATTTTCGTACAGTATACATAAATTACTGTTTCCAACTGAATAGAATTTGTATTATCTCTGGGAGATTTCAGTCATGTATTATTTGTTTTGCATATTTTGTACATTTCACACATGCTGCAAATTCTTTGTAAAGAACATATGTAAAAGTGTATCGTGTACATTCATAATCATTTATCAGTTTTATTTTGTAGAATCCCATATTATTTGCTGAAATCTCAAATAGAATGAGAAATGTGAGTGTACCCATTATATGCATATTAACAATGAAATGATTTTAATCGATTCTG
>NIJG01000031.1:4189157-4201082 GCA_002201625.1 Euglossa dilemma | reverse complement strand
TTTATTTTTGTCTGATTTAGGGGATGAAAGTGGTTGTTTTAGAAGGGTGTTTCTAGGATATAGATGGATAAGCAGTTTTTTTCAACGATTTTAATAGATTATAGGATAATAGGAAATGAAAATGCTTATGTGTATATCGTATAGTTTCATATCTAATAAGCTGTACTAATTTCGGATAATTTCACGTTGTCGTGTTTGACCGAAAATTTCTCTCCAAGTTGCAAATTAAGGAGAGGAGATTATTTTCGCGAATTTGACGAAATTCCAGGGGCGAAAGAAGCCGCGAAGGAATGGAAATATCAAGTTATTACGCGATGGTATTCCCCTAAATTCCCCAATAGCTATTTCCGATAGCTATTTCTCGAAAGTAGAATAGGACGGTCACTAGCCAGACATCCCCGAATACCGCACATTATATATAGCCTAGTAAATATTATTAATTCCGTTTTTCCGCCGAAATGACAGCGGGAATCTCGAGTGGGACCACTTTGCTCGGTTCGACGAACGATTTCCGCCTATTTTCGCGAAATTTGCACCAAACGAAGGGGTTGAGGCAAGCAATGAAGTCTCTCAGCTTCGTCTCTACTCCTTAATCACTCGTTAACACCAAACTCTAACGCTATACCAAGTGATCAATAAATGAGAACAGAAAACAAGAAGAATCTCAAAAAATAAATAGAATAAGAAGAAACATGGAATAATTAATTACACGTGTATTAAAATAAAAATCACTGGCCAAAGCGATAACATTGAACTTCAGAATAATAATAAATAAGTAAAAATAGTCACAGTAAGATTACCGATGTTTAAGTTAACTAAAAGTATTTTTATCTATACGATGAAGACAAGTAAACTACTCGTAAGTAGAAAAATCACGCAGTCGACTGATCAAACCGATGACATTGAACTTCAGAATAATAATAAATAAGCAAAAATAGTCACAGTAAGACTACCGATCTTCGAGTTTACTAAAAGTAATTTTAGTATTCTATACGATGAAGACAAGCAAACGCGTTAATTACGGTCCTCTCCGGAGACGTTGATATTTTTGCAAACAGGTTTCGGGTAATTGCGAGAAGGAAAATTCTGGGACCAGTGTTTTCGAGCGAATTGGCAGTCGTAGTGTTAAACTCGGCCTAGCCCGAAGCATTCGGTTGCAAAGGAAGCAGCAGCAGGCTGGTCAGCCCTCGACCGTGCCAATAGAAACACCGACGAAATTTATCTGCTCGTACTTTCTCTGTAACCCAGCCGGGGAAACTTTTCGTTCTATAAACACGTACAGCGGCGTGCAAAAGTTTCCGAGTACGCTACTGGTCTCGTAATGGCGACCGGACAAGCTCCGGCAAATGTTTTTACGCGTTGCACATACGCGGACTTATGTCCACAAAGGGGTGCTTATGTATTCCGTTTGCCGGCCGATGGCCGAGGGTTTAGAGCGGTTTCCATCGGTGCGTCGATTTCTCGAGGTGTAGACATCGCGACGAAAGGCTGTCACGGTGTTTAGAATAAACGCGAGATTTTTTTGAGCGAGAGTTCAATTTTGGAGAGGGTTATGCGCTTTAAGATTGTCGCGAGGAAATTCGAATGAGAAAATTTGGCACCTGGTGTAATTGGGTTTGAAGACTATCGCGACAGACACGAGTGGATGAATAATTCCGAACACGTTCGTCGTGACACAAATGAAGTTTTGACAGGATGTAGTAGCAGCTCACGTACTGCTTCTATATATGTATAGCAAATTTGAGAATATATTATATAAGAGGTATAATTGAATATTACATCGCAATGAATATAAAATTAAAAGGGAACAGACTCTATGTAAATCTATGTTAGAGAAAATCTACAAAAATTTATCTTTCTGCGTTCCTTTTAATGAAAATTTATTCTTTTATATATAAAAAAAGAAAAAAAATATACCTATATTTATATTACTAGAAATTTATTCTTTTATATAAAAAGAATGTGTACTAGAATTTCTGTTAGCAAAAAAAAAATGTACCTCATAATTTACGACCTACTTCAAAATTTCCTATATTCATACCAACTATTCGAACAAATTCGTCTATCAATTAATTCGAATAATGAAAATTCTCTTGTATCGCACGTAGTTCCAACACGTTCCTACAACAAACTAACTCTAATGGAAAAATAAACGACGAAAAGAAGCCTGAGCAAAGTTTAAGGGAGAAAAAAAAAGTCCCGGCTCGATCTCGTCCAAACAAACGTCGGACGAAACGACGCCACGAAGTTAATATTACCGGCATTAAGAAATCGCCTAATCGATAGTAATATCGCGAGAATGAAACAGCAGGAAAATACAAATGATCGCTCTGGGAAGAATTGCTAGCCGCGCATCCGGATAATCCATCATCGGGGAAATTAACGTTCGACCAATCGAACTTTTGCAGGCCGGATATCCGCGGAATCGGCCTTCGAACAATCAACGTTCGCCGGGTAAAGGGAAACACAACATTGAAGTTATGAATTTGCCCCGAAGTTCCGCAAACGATTGACGTCAATCCGGTTATCACGGACGGGATGCAATTTCGCCAGCTTGAATCCGCGTAAAGAATTTGTCGCTTTGCCGGCCAGTAAGATTCCATTGAAAAGAGCCTCGCCGAGCTCCGCTCCCGGAGAACCTTATGACGTCAATCTCCTTATCTCGGTGACGTTCGTCGACGCTCGTCGACGCTACCAACGCGTCCCGATCTTCAGACAAAGTTCGATCCGACCAGGAATTCCTCGCTTTCACGTCCAGGCCCACCGTCAAACGCTTCCCACTTTTCTTCCCAGTTTTATTTTCATTTATCACCTTTTTCTTCTCTTTAATTATAATATGTATTTAATATTCTGAATTTTGTGTGTAAATTTTGGCGTTTTGGAATTTATTTGACAGTGATCAAAGGATTTAAATGTTTGGGAATTTTTAAGAATTCGTGGCTTTCACCTTTCGTCCAGGTTCACCGTGAAAGGCTTCCCACTTTTCATCCCAGTTTTATTTTCATTTATCACCTTTTTCTTCTCTTTAATTATAATATGTATTCAATATTCTGAATTTTGTGTGTAAATTTTGGCGTTTTGGAATTTATTATTAAGTCCGTTCATCGAGGCTATTCTACAATTTAATTACGAAGTTGAGAAACAGAAAGCTATCTCTATGATCTTTGACTCTCTGCAAATTAATTTCTAAGCGAGTTTCTAAACGTTAAACGATACAGAACAATTTGCTATTCGAGAAGTGGTATCCTCGGATTGTTTGATGCTAGCCTACAGATTAGATAAACCAGGTTCTTCTGGCCCGATAAAGAGACCATAGCAGCTAATTCGGGTATACAGGGTGTACCATTTAACGTGATCAGGTTAACTATCTCCAATCATATTTATGAAATTATAATTAACAATTATCAGAGAATTAACGCTAAACCTGTCAAATGACCGATAAAAGAAAAAATAAAACAAGAAAAATTTGAAATAAAAATGAAACACGAGATCCTGCAAAATAGATTATATTTACATTAAAAGAAAAATCGCAAAAACAAGTGATCAATGCGACAACGTTGAATGCAAAATTTTTAATAAAAAATTTGAAAACCACCATTTGAATCCTGGTAGTAGATTTAGTGTTAATAAAAATCTGCATTGCAACAAGTGGCAGGGCATCGCAAAATTTTCTAAATAACGAGATGGTATAAAAAATAATCAAATAGTCGAAATATATATTATTATTCCTACAGCACTCTCGAATTTTAAAATAAAAATTATTTAATCATTCATCCCAACATCCTACTCGTCAAATTGATAATCAAACAACCAATCACGGCATTCCGATCCTCGAATCAAACACTCACGAGTCTCCTGATCTCATTTACCCCCACCATATGGCAAATTTCGAGGAAAAATCCGGGAAAGGTGTGAAAATTCGTGGACGCACGTTCGATCGCGTGGCGAAATCATGCCGAAGGGATGAAAGACGCGGACAGCTTTTTGCTCCTCTTTGGCTTTCCCCGTTGCGAACGGATCGTCGCCCCTGCATTCTGCGCGCGACCCTCGAAAATTCCGCTCGTCGTCCGAATTCTAAAGCTCGATTACAGGCCTCGATCGAACCCGGCGTGTACCGAACAGCGACGATCGAATTTTCGACCCGAAAGTTCACCCCTCCGCGTCGGAAACTGAAAATACCGTCGCATCTGCGAGGCTAGACGCCAGGACTACCGTTGAAACCATGAATTTGCTTCCTTTTTCAAGATCTCGCGAAACGCGACAACGTAACACAATGTTCTACTATTTGGTCGCGTGTTCGCGCGTTTTCACGCGAATCGCGCAACGTTTTCGCGCGTTTCGCACGCCTCGAGACGCGAGATGAGTCACGCGAACGCATATTAGGATCGGTGCCAGAAAATCGATTGATAGGGGCAATAATGTTTAAGATACAGCCCGTGATACAGTTTCTTTCTAAATTTATCAATCACTCACCGCTGAACGATCTACCGAAATGGCCGGTGCGAACAGCGTGTGATTATGCGGGAGATCGTCGTTCGAGATTAATCCTCGAGCTACTTTTGTCTTAATTTTATTGCGTTACGAACAAGTTCACGCGAGAAGATAATAAATAAAAATACACGTATGCAGGCTTATTATGAATTATAACAACGAAGGGTAATAGTAAACGAAGAAATAAAGATAAGAGGAAAGTAAAATAAATATATAGAAAAGGATAAAAAATATAGAAATAAGAGAGAGAAATTGGTAAACATAGATTTTAAGATATATTTGGATATATCGATGTAATAAATGAATGATGTTTGAATGTAGTAAATGGAAATGTTAGTTGCAATTGAGAAATCATTGAGAAAATACGTGAAAGTCTTTAAAATTATATATATTCCTTCTATATTGTCACGCGATTCATTTTTTAAGTTTAAAAATATGTGACGTATATTTTATGATTTCACGGACAACTTGAACACATACGTACACAGACAAGCGTAACCAAAAAGTGGCTGGTTTTAAAGATTCTCGAAGGAGGTGAAATTTATTAGGAACACTCGCAGATGGACACTAGAAAATAGAATTTGGAATATACCAGAGTCGTTGATATATTTCGAGATCGTAGTTTATGTTATTGTTCTTCGTATTCCGTTGTTACGTTTTTAGACTAGAGGAATTCGAAATTCCGCGAGTATATCTGTATGTTTCTCCTTCTCGGAAGCGAGATATAGAAAATTTTAATACGAAGATCCATCGAAGGATCGAATAAAGATCCGATAAGGATCCGATCTAGATTTATTTTCCTTGAAAAACGTTCGAGGCTCGACAAACATCGCTGGAAAGAAATTTCGAATTTCGCGGAAATTCGTCAGCCTGAACTCGACGTTTCTATTTCTCGCGGAAGAAAATATTTTCCCTACGCGGGAATTCCGTGGGAAATTCTTCGAGCCTCGCCGATGGACACCGCGAACGATAAATCCGACTGGAAGTGAAATTTCGTGCGCGACGGAAATTCATCAACCGCGTTTCTATTTTTCGCCGAGGAAAAATATTTTTCCGGCTCGGGAAACTCCGGCTGGAAATTGTTCGAGGCCTCGCGAATGGACGAGTCTAACTTTAGCGTTAACTTTCAGGAGTCTGGGAAATCTGTGTCCGATATTCGCGACACGCGTAAGCCTTGGTCTTAGCTCGTTAATTAAATTAAATCGTGGCGTTTATCGGATCGCTCTAGCTCGATATTTTGATGGATTCGATTACGAGCCTCGTCTGGCTTCCGATGCCATCGAGCGTTTGATTTTCTGTTTATTTTTATTCGTTTCATTCGCGAGGAAGAAGACGAAGATGGAGTCGGGTGGAATTTCGCGCGTAGAGAAGCTGACAGCGTTTTTCCGAATCGAAGATCGTACGGCACTGGCAACTGTTGGTCGCGATGGAATGTTGGCAGACTGACAACGGCGTCGCTCGTTGTTTTTAGACGCTAAGTCTCTTTGGGTATACAGAAAGCTCTTTTTCGCGGTTCCACGTCTAATCATCGGGAAACGAGGGAACAATGCGTCTCGAGCGAAATGGATCGAGATGGGACAGCGATGCTTCACGCTCACGGCGGGGATGATTAGGAAAATGAGCCTGGGGACTCGGGGACGTTGAAGCTAACGTTCAACGTCGTTTGCGAGATTGTTTAGAGATAGATCCGTGACAGAAGTAACTCGCGACAGTTTTCGCGAGGTGAGTATTGGGTTAGGTTTGTTGGCTTGCGACGTTAATGGTGTCGCGACGGATTCTCACACGTGTGTCCACCTTTGCGATTCGCAATTTTCATGGTAAAAATCGCAAACGCGTCGAGATGAAATTCGTATCCTCGAGTTCTTCGAGATTCGAAGATTTTCTCCTTATTTTCTCCCCTTTTCATCCCATCTTTGCGTCTCTCGTAACTATTTTTCATTTTTAACTTGTCCTTTGCTACTTTTTATTTAATTTCATTTATTTTATTCGATTTTTAAAACTCCAAGCTAGGAAGGTATATTTTTTTCTTCCTCCCATTGGCTCTTTTTATTGGCTTTTCCCGTTTCATCGGTTTTTTTTGTTTTTAGAATTGTTTTTTAAATTCTTTATTTTGCCTATTTTCATCTATTCTGACTCTTCATCTTCGTGTTTTTCTCGTTTTTAACAACGCTTCTCTTTCTCCCTTCTCTCGTTATTTTCTTTTTTTATCGCTCCTATTTTTAACGCGTTTTTTAGTACTTTCAAAAACATTCTTTCGTTTCGGTATTTTTTTTTTTTTTTTATAGTATTCTATTTCGATTTGTTTTATTCGCGGTCTGTTAAACCAGATTTAAGATTCGGAGAGAGTATTCGTATTTCAAAGGAATTCGTTTACGAAGTTAAGAAGGGAGAAAGTGGTAATTTAAAATTTCGATCGTAGTTTTAAAACGCGCGGAAATTACAAATTTTAATTGAAAATCGCGCGGTCGCTTAAAAATCATGGAATTCGATTAAATATTAATTTTGGAACTCGCGAAAATACTTTCGGAGTAAATTGGTTTCAAACCGAGGTCCGCAGATTGAAAATCTCGAGTTCACCGCCCACGCCGCCATAATTTCGTTGTCAGCCATTCTTAACTCTGGATTATAAAAGCTGCGAACCTGCCACTATTACCGACACCATTTTGATCGTTGAAAATCCCTCGAAATCCACGGAATTACCGACATTTAACAAAAAATTATTAAAAACTCCAGAAAAATTACCGAAAATTCGATAAATTCCCGATAAATTCGAACCGGTTTCGATAATGTCAGATACACGATCGTCGCATTTATCCATATCTCTGCAAAAGTGTTTACAAAATTCCCAAAAAATTCACTAAATTTAAGCTGTAAAATACAAAAGCTATAACCATTGCGATCGCCTCGATTATTATATCAACGTCGATGAAATTTCTGAGTAAAAATAGCTTTGCCGCGAAAATCAGCGACCTAAAAATTAAGAACACACGATCACGTTCGTTTCCGGGCTTAATACTCCATTCGAAAGAGCAGCACATCGAACGACACCACGAAACTTCTAGGGAACTTCGTATTTTTCCGCGAAACTCGCTCGATACCGTTTTCATAGTGACGCAGCAGCCCGGAGCATGGTCGTTTCGCCTAATACCTCTATGTATTTTAAATGCTAATGCCTTTGTATCGAACTTGCCCGAAACTCTGCAAATTCTCCAGCCACTTCTCGACCGTGCTCCTTCGCGCTATTAATTATCGATATTAATTAACGCTCGAGGGAGAAGGGTAATCGATAATGAACCGTGCACTTACCTCTGGACGTGAGCTTTTTCGTGTTTATGATCTTCGCGGCGAACTCGTGACCGGTGCTCTTCTGAACGCATCTTCGAACCACCGAGAAGGCACCCCTGCAACAGATCAACCGACACTCGGGTTAATTCGCGAGGAATAGCTGTGCCTCGAGGTCGTGGGAATAAAACTCGCGAAAAACGATACGGTTAATCCGTTAACGAGCAGCAAACTCTCGAAACTTCGCGCTACGTGTGCGCTGGGCCTCTTCGACCACGGCTGGATAGAGTCCCAACTTTCACGATTCCCTTACCACCGAGGGTGGTAAAGATAGGGTGGTGGAAACTGGTGGACATAGCAGGTGGAAGGCTCGCTTTGGAAACTAATTATCGTTAAATACAGGAACGAGGAGATTTAAAGAGTCTCGGGTCTTTGAAAGTTAGCGAATCGCTGAGAGTAGTGTGAAAAATTGACGGAGATCGCGTGAAAGGTTTCGTTTGGAAATTAATTATTATTAAATATAGGAATTTGGCGATTTAAAGAGTCTTGCGTCTTTGAAAGTTAGCGAATCGCTGAGAGTAGTGTGAAAAATTGACGGAGATCGTATGAAAGGTTTCGTTTGGAAATTAATTATAATTAAATGTATAAATCTGGTGATTTACAGAGTTTTGGATCTTTGAAAGTTAGCGAATCGCTGAGAAATTTCTCGTTGCAATCCTATGAAAATTTGCAACTTCTCCGAGGATAAAGTACATATAGAATACTCAAAAATTACGAATCAATCGCTCGAGAAAACTTTTACCGCAAAAATCCTAAATCTCTCCATTCCTCGAAAGAGTACCCAAACAACCAATTACCACAATATAGAAAAATCATCAGAAACTCAGTTAAAGCATCTGAAAAACCCACAGCCCATCGATATCACGATCTCCAATCGTCGTGGGCCATCGAGACTCGAAGGATCTCGGGGAAAGAGAGAGGAAGGAGGGAGGGATGGCCGGGACTCTTGGAAACGCAACTGTTTTGTCTCTGGCCGGTGTTCTTTGTCTTGGTAGAATCGGACGAGGGAAGAAAAGAAGGTGGCGTGGGCGAAAAGTGACCCAGATCCACGGCCAAGCAATTAGCGAGCGAAAGGAATTGAACTTCCGGTGCTCGTTATTATTCCTCGAGTATTATTTATCCGCTTCGATCGAGCTAACGAACGTCGATCATTGAAAGGGTTTCTCGCTCGGGGTTGTCAGGGGGTGTTAGGAAGAGAACGTGGAAGACGGGGAGGAGAATAGGCAACCGAAAAGAGAGGAGAAGAGAAGAGAGGAGAAGCGAGCGGACGCGCGTTAACAGCTCGCCGGATGTCGACGCGTCTGTCCGTCGTGGATCGATCTTTTTTGCCAGGTGAACATCGGGACGGCCATGGAATCGGTAAGAAAGCATCGAGTCGGGTGTAATTGGCCGGGAACAGGGGAAAAAGACGACTCGATTATGGTCCGTTTAACCGGAAGAATCGGGATCAGGCACCTGCGAGGGTCGCGAAATTCTCCTCCTCGTCTTTATGGCAAATTGTCCGTACCACCATTCGTGGCAACGGGTAATTGCTGGAATTTATTTTATATTCAGCCTTCCAGCCACCGGTTCGATTCCGTTGCCAGTCCGACGTTTCATTGGATACCTCGCGATTCGCTTTGGAATTGCTATCATTTCCAGGCATCCGTAGATTCTTCGCTTTCGCGAATTAATTAGCAAAATTTCGCGACGTGTCGAAGAATATTTATCCGACTGAAAGACAACGATGTTATTTTAATTAATTCAGAGATATAGATTTAGAAATTTTTCTTCTCCTTCCTTTATTTGACGATATAAAACCAAAGTATTTTTGCTGTTTTAATACACTGGTAAAATAAAATAAGAATTTTGTTATAACGGCACCCGGTAATAAAGCCGATATTAAAATTCAACAATTTCGAGCGAAATTAGCTACCAGTTCCTAGTTCCTAGGATTAAAATAAAATTAATCAAGGGAACTAGTCGCTGGGATATAATTAAAAGTAATTATTGAAAATACACAGCTGTTTTCGACAAAATTAATATTGGCCTCCACTCGTACAGAGTGGTAATTACGCGCATTTATTCATTTTCATCGCGTCGGTTTAATTATCGCGTCGTCCATATTTGAACAGCATCGAAGGCTGCCATATCCGAAGAATTCGCCGAGTCGTAATTCTCGCGTTACTACCCTTGTGTAATTTCTCATCCCCGCGTTATCCTTCCGCGGCTGTCAAACGTTCGCGCTGCCAACGACGCCGAAATATATATCAGGCAACATCACCCCCGTAAAACTAAAATCTTCGCAAACTCCCGATGGCCACAGGGCACTAAACTCCGTCATAAAGCCTCGATGATCGATCTCGCGTCCTCGGGATACTCAAATTTTAACATCCCCTATAACAGCCCTATGCAACGCGAACAACCCCCATGACGCTGCTATAGCACCGCAACCCCGAACTATCCATCATCCACCCCGCATTACGGATAAATTATCCATTCGTTAATAAACCCGAACTACCCCGAAATACCAACCCTCCGACACCTCCTCCCTTCTTCGTCATCCATCACTCCGAGTATTAAAATTAACGATGTCGAGAGCGAGAAAACGGGCGAAGCAAACGGGAGAAGGAAATAGAAGTATAATGAAAAGGATGAAACAAGAAGACACGGGATATTAACCCTTTGCCCTCGAGAGGCGAGCCTTGGTCGTCGTTTAATTAACATCGATTCAAAAGATGTTAATTGATACGTCAAATTTTAAAATACCCATCGATTTCTTCTTTACGTCTTTAAGTCTTCGAATGACTATTTCATCGGTAACGAAAAAATCGCCAAGCGCAAAGGATTAAATTATTTAATTCTCGACAACGATAATCGATGACATCAGATATCGTCGTTATTTCCTCTAGACTCGCGTCAGCTGTCAAATCGATATTTTCAACAGCTCGTTTCATCGAAGACGAGTGTGGAAGTCGAGAAATTGGACTTCGCGAGACTGAAGGTAGTACAAAATTTTCGGCACCTCTGTCGCGGAGGATACAAAGAAGACACACACAGGGGAGAAAAAAGAAAAACGAACGATGACCAGGGTTAGAAAGGCAGGGAAAAAGTGTGGAAAAAGGAAGAAAAGGGTAAGAAAAAAGGAGTAAAAGCGGAAGCGACGCGAGGACGAAAGGTCAAGCAGAGAGCGGCGTTTTGCAGAGGCCGTATCCTTCCTTGAAGTAGTTCAAGGCAGGGCGCATCGGCGCAAACGCAACCTTAATGTTTCATCCTGCAGGCGTCGGCGTGGTTGCAGCGCCAGCGCCGCGACGCTCCTGCGCTCGGCCGGCCACGCCGGTAGGTCTGCAAGGAAAAAGGGCGAGGCGACCACCCTCTGCCACCCCCTCGCAACCTCCGCAATCCTCTGCCACCTTCTGCAACCCCCTGAAACCCTCGGCCATTTCCCGACACCCTCTAACTACCCCCGCGATCCTTTGCCACCTTCTGCAACCCCCTGAAATCCTCTGCCATCTTCCGCCACCCTCTGCCACCCTCTGCAACTATCTGCAATCCTCTCTGCCCCTCCGGTCGCCATGGAAACTGATCATTACCGGAGATTGCCGTGGCGACCTGCACACGATCCACCTGGATCACGTGCTTCTCGCCGGATTATCGCGTCCAGGATCCCGCGAATCCGGCGCGAACATTACCGATAATGTTCGTTAGCTCGATACTCGCGAGGGTTTCACCAGGATGTTCCACGGTTTCTGTTTCAAACTCCGCCGAGTTACCGTACCCTTCCGGTTGCGGGTCTTCGAGGGTAAGAATGAAAAGCGAGCGAAACGGTCGGGTTTTGTTTGTGACCTCACGACGGGGATGGTTTAAGCGATTAATTAAGCTGGCTTGTAATGCGGTAGATTGCTCGTTTCCCGTGGATTTACGCGCGTAGACGCACTGGAAGGTAGATGAAGGATATATTCCGTTGAGGTCGTGACTCGGGGTGTTATTCGGTCTTCCGGAATTCTGGATTTAAGGTGTTATGAAGAGGAGAATGGTTCGATGTTGATCGAAAGAAATTATGATTATTTTCCTTCAAGTAGTTTCATTTAAATACTAAATTTTCATCTCCAA
>NIJG01000031.1:4166470-4189033 GCA_002201625.1 Euglossa dilemma | reverse complement strand
CGTGTCGACCTAATAATTTCATTTTTATTTCTAGATTTCCTAAACCTCTATCTAAAGACTTCTTCGTTCAATTACACAATAGCATTCGATAAATCTCCATCTATTCTACGAGTAGCAACCCTTTAAGCCTCGGAAAAACAGCTTGCCGTTGAAAAACATCCACGTCCGCTCCCTTAAACGAATAAATTCAATTTAATTCCGGAGAACTTGCAAATCTCGGAAAGCCCTGGCTAAAGAATTCCTCGTTCTGCACACACTCCGCGTCAGGATTCCTCTTCTAGCATATGTAACGCGAGTAAACTCGAGGAATCGAAGCTCGCTGACCGGTACGACGTCGTATCGATCAAACCAGCGTCGATCTAACAGCGACTCTCTCTCTCTCGCTCTCTAAGAAATCTCTCAGAGATTCGTGGAGAGGAATCTCGGGGAAAAGCGGACTCGCTTGGCCAGGAGGCGTTTAATCGCACTTGGCGGCGAATCGGCTCGGTTCGATTTACTAAAACGAGCTACTACGACTTCGACTCCTCGTGCCAATTAACAAAAACGCCTAAGCCACGCGCGCTATAACCATCGCCGGCGCCAGATCCTCTCGCGACGTCTCATCGCTCGGGTTTCAATCCGAGCCTGGCCAACTCGTGGACCTCGTCTCTCTCGCGACGTCTTTCCAAATTAATCGCGAAATCGAGTAATCGCGAGGTAAACTAGCTCGAATACTCGAGCCGAATCTCGGATAAATTTTAGATAAATTTCAGAACACGATTGCGCTCGTAATTAGCAAGGCAGAGTCACGGATGCAACTGGAATAACTTCGTCGCTCGTTTTAAACTTGTAAAATCATTTTTCGCGAATCGACAGATCGAGTTTTTAATTAACGACACGCTCGAGAGGCGGAATTTTTCATAATATATCTCGTGACCGCGATTACGACGGAATTTTCGATAACACCGATGGTGCGCGTGTATTATAACACGATGGACGTGAGAATAAGCGAAAATCTCGATGAAATTTTTCATCCACGTGTCACTCGTGATTTCCACGAACCAGTGTTACGATAGGTATCGCGAATTATTCTCAAATTCGATCTCAAATCCGAGATAAGGCTATTCCATCCTTTCGAGAACTCTGTGTCTATACGAAGGTGGAAACGTAGCGCGACAAGGGTCGATTATGTCTGTGGAAAAAATGAAATTTTTCATTCACGCGTCACTCGTGATTTCCACGAATCGGTGTTACGATAGTTATCGCGAATCTTATCGCGAATTGTTCTCAAATCCGATCTCAAACCCGAGATAAGGCTACTCCATCCTTTCGAGAACTCTGTGTCTATACGAAGGTGGAAACGTAACAAGGCAAGGGTCGATTATGTCTGTGGAAAAAATGAAATTTTTCATTCACGCGTTACTCGTAATTTCCACGAATCAGTATTATAATAGATATCGCGAATCGTTCTCAAATTCGATCCCAAACTCAAGATAAAGCTACTCGATCCTTTCGAGACCTCTATGTCTATACGAAGGTGGAAACGTAGCGCGGCAAGGGTCAATTATGTCTGTGGAAAAAATGAAATTTATCATTCACGCGTCACTCGTGATTTTCACGAATCAGTGTTATTACAGATATCGCGAAACTTATTGCGAATCGTTCTCAAATCCGATCTCAAACCCGAGACAAGGTTACACAATCCTTCGAGACCTCTGTGTCTATACGAGGGTGGAGACGTAACGCGGCAAGGGTCGATTATGTCTGTGGAAAAAATGAAATTTTTCATTCACGCGTTACTCGTAATTTCCACGAATCAGTGTTATAATAGATATCGCGAATCGTTCTCAAATTCGATCTCAAACCCAAGATAAAGCTACTCGATCCTTTCGAGACCTCTGTGTCTATACGAGGGTGGAGACGTAACGCGGCAAGGGTCGATTATGCCGGTGGAAAAATTGGAAATTCCAGCAGGTAACCCGAGAGATAATTCGATTACCAGGGCCGTGCGAAATGGGAAGGGGAGGGTCGGGGTGCGCGAGATAGGGATCGCGCGATTTCGAATGCAGAGCCCAGCGAGGAAATATTCCCTATCTAGAAATATTCTATTATGCCGCGGCGGAATCAGATTCGCGGGAATGGAACGGGCAAAGCACGTTAGACCCGAAGAAAATTGAAACGCGGCGCGAAGGTGCGAGGGAAATTTCCCGATCTAAAGATAGAATCCTAGCCGGGGATTTGTTCGCTCGCGGTTTTATCGCGATACAGTACGTTCAATCCCGGTCCCGCTTCTTTTAATGAATATCTGTCACGTGGACAAACCGGCGTGGAAAAGTTTTATCGCGGCACTCGCGTCCGCGGCAATGGGAATGAATAAGGCGAAAGAAAGCGGAGAGGGAGAGAGCAAAAGGGAGGAAAAAAGCGGAGAAAAGGGAGAGAGAGAGAGAGAAAGGGTGGCGGAAGAAAGAGAGACGCGAGACTGGCTGGCGCTCTTTTTTAATCGCTCCGCCATTCTTGCGGCTAACGTCATCGTTATTCGCTCGCCTGCCGGCCTGCACAAAGCCCGCACGCTGCAGCGGGCAAAGGACACGCTGCTCAACCTATTTTTCCCAAGACTGCCGGCCTCCATTTTCGTTTTTCTCCGCGATCCATACGGCTGTTTACGCTCCTGTCGAGCGTGGCCGCGAAAACACCGGTGAAATTCGACAAACGCGCGAAACGTGCGTGCGAAACGCTACGAAGAATATCGAGATCCTCGTTGAACATTTACAAGCGTATTCTTCCCGATTTTCATTCGTTCTTTCGTATAATTTACGGTGTGAGAATATTCGACTTTGCTGATACGCGTAAGTTGGAAAAAAATTGAAAGAGATGCGCCTGTTAGGTACGATTAACCTTTTCGAGTGCAATAAGACTACGAGGAATATCAAGAGCGTCGTTAAAGATCGAATTACTCGATTTCCGAATTTTTTTTTTTAGTAATAGATGGATCCAGATTGGTATGCGTTCCAATTTTGGTTTTGGTGGTGGTGGAACTGTGAGAAATATTATTTATCCTCGTAATTTTGGGCACAGAGGTTGATATCTCTAGATATTGACAAGAATATCCGAGTTTTCTTCGCAGAGACAGAAAAAAATGGCCAAGGAAGATCAAGGTAGAGGAAGATTCCCAACCAACCAACTTCCTTCGATTCTCGGTCGGTGGTAACATCGAAGGACTCATTTCCACGGTAAGAAAATCGTGGAAACTCAGGGAACACCGAGAGAAACGTCTACGCGTGTTTGCAGCGACCGAATTATTCCCTTCTCGCGACCGCGCGGAAAGTACGCAGCGTAACGAACTTTACCGGAATAATCGCGTTGCCCAGGGCTGGCTGTGCCTCTTGCGCCGTGAAAAAAGGTTAAAACGCAATTAAGAGAAAGCAGGCGCGCAAGACAGAAGCTGCAGCTTGCACGGCGAATTAATCCGCAAAGGGAACGAAGGACCCTAACCAGCGGCTACTCGATTATCTCTAAACCCGTCTTCGAAAACGCGCTCGCTCTCGAGGAAGCTGCCGGAAAGGTCGGAGACAAACCCGGCGAGAGGGAGGAGAGACAGAAAAGCAAAAAGAAGACGAGGAGGAGAAGAGAAAAAACATAAAAAAGGGAGGGAAAAAGAGGAGGAAAGGTAAAGAGAAGAGGGAGTGAAGAACGTCGGAGGAAGCTGCCGGAAAGGCCGAAGACAAACTCGGCGAGAGAGAGGAGAGACGGAAAGGGAGAAAGAAGACGAGGAGGAGAAGAGAAAAAAGAGAAAGAGAGAAAAAGATAAAAAAGGGAGGGAAAAAGAGGAGGAGATGTAAAGAGAAGAGGGAGTGAAGAACGTCGGAGGAAGCTGCCGGAAAGGCCGAAGACAAACTCGGCGAGAGAGAGAGGAGAGACAGAAAGGGAGAAAGAAGACGAGGAGGAGAAGAGAAAAAAGAGAAAGAGAGAAAAAGATAAAAAAGGGAGGGAAAAAGAGGAGGAAAGGTAAAGAGAAGAGAGAGTGAAGAACGTCGGAGGAAGCTGCCGGAAAGGCCGGAGACAAACCCGGCGAGAGAGAGGAGAGACTGAAAGGGAGAAAGAAGACGAGGAGGAGAAGAGAAAACAGAGAAAGAAAGAAAAAGATAAAAAAGGGAGGGAAAAAGAGGAGGAAAGGTAAAGAGAAGAGGGAGAAAGAACGTCGGAGGAAGCCACTGACGCAGAAACGGCGGTCGAGTGACACTGTCGGCCTTGAATCGAGCCAGTCGCTCGACGAGGTGCAAGTAGGGCGTGCAAGAGCGACGATGAGCCTTCAAAGCGAAGTTTCCTTCGACGCTGCGCCTTTGCGGAGAGTTGCGACGACACGTCGATACCTTTAAATACACGGGCCGGCCTTTCCTCGTGTGCACCGGAGATCCTACAGCGATCGTGTGCACCAGGTAAAGCAGACTTAGATAGCAGCCGCACGGGAGGCGCACAGCTCGGCTATAAACGTGTCCCCGGCCGGCATTTTATCGCTGATCGATTTTCCTCGCAGCTCACACGACCGAGTGGAGATCACCATCGTTACGTGTCGCGGTGTATTTCTGTTTTATATGCAACCCGGGGATCCTTGAATTCGTGAAATCGAGCGAGCCACGCGACGGAAGTCGGGACGCGGTTCTCCCCTCGCAAAGGATGCCGCCGCGACGCCGGCAAACTGGGAACGCGCACCGTCGTGCCGCGCGAATTTCCTCCTAGGGACTTTGCAATTTGCCTGTGTAAAGACATCGGGCAGAGCCGCGGTTAATTGATGCGTTGGTTATTTACGAGCCTGACCTCGAACGGTCGCGATATAGGCACGTACAACGCGCCTATGTATAGACCTGGGTATCCTCGCCGAGACGAGTGTTCGTTCGCAAACTTGACCTTGCCGCGGCACATTTTAACCCTGGTCGAACGATCCGCCTGGCTAGGCCAGGCCTCGAGTAGCCCGGTAGCTGGTGGAGAGCCTGGTGAAGATATTGCGACAAGGCTGAGCATGAAGCGGATCTTAGGTGACCTGGGATTCACCGAGATTCGACAAACCTCCGCAAACTTGACCTTGCCGGACGTATTTTAACTCTGGTCGAACGATTCGCCTGGCTAGGTCAGGCTTGGAGTAGCCTGGAAGCTGGTGGAGAGCTTGGTGAAAATTTTACAGCACGGTTAGGAGAGATCAGGTTGAGTATAGAACAAATCTTAGGTGTCCCTGGATTCTCCGAGATTCGGCAAACCTCCGCAAACTTGACCTTGCCGCGGCACATTTTAACCCTGGTCGAACGATTCGCCTGACTATACCAGGCCTGGAGTAGTCCAGTAGCTTGCCGAAAGTCTGGTGGAGAGTTCGCGACGCGAATAGAGACGAGGTTGAGTATGGAGCAGATCTTAGGTATCCCTAAATTCACCGAGATTCGTCAAACCTCCGCAAACTTGACTTTGACGCGATGGATATTAAGCCTGGTCAAAGGACTCGACTGTTAGAGTATCCTAGCGTAACTGCTAACTAACCGAGAATCTCGTAGGGAGGATACTAGTTTGAGACGTAGGCACGCGTAGCCTAATGTATAGATGCGAATCTTCGAATAGCGCGTTCAAACCCTGTCAACCAACTTGGTTGGACTGGTAACTGATCAAGGACCTCCTAGAGATATAAACCTCATCGAGTATCCTAGACGAGACCAAAGTTCATCCAGAAAATTCGACCTTGGAATAGTAGATCTCGATCCTAGTCAACCGATCTATCCAACTGTTAGACCACCTGCAGGTGAAGTAACCGATAAGCAACCTCATAGAGAAACTGCCAGTTTAAGACACAGAGTATAGGCAGCCCATGTATAGACCCCATTGAGTATCCTCGTCTCGGTGAGTCTACTTTCGCAAACTTGACCTTGGACTAATAAATTTACGGTCGGAGTAATCCGCCTGCTAGACCAAGTAGTTACCGGTATCTAGGCTCTGCCATCCCGGAGTTTTGAAAGTTTTAATAAGACGACGAGAGACTTGGGTCTCTAGGCCAGCTAGCCTTGATGGAACAACTCTCGAGGAACCGCGTTTATTTACAAAGCAGAATCTGCCTCTATTCATGCCGGCGTTATCCCCGAGGTATCTAGCAACTATCTAGGAATTGCCCGGCATTCTTATCCGGCATCGTTCGAGGAGGATTCTTATCTGGCGCGGCGATCGGCGAGCAGAGGCCTGCTGGCTCAGGAGAAGTTTTAATAACTCCGGTGGAGCGACGGGCTCGTCGATGATCCCCCGACTTGGCAGCCGACTTGGCACCCCCGACCGAAAGCTAACTAGCTGCCTTTACAATAGGCTGCGCGCGCACATCCTGCAGAATCCTCACCCGCGGGCTTCTGGCGTAGGATCACCGTGTCACGTGATACGTCGTAAAACGTGCTCCTGCACTTTGCATAGCCGGCCCGTTGCTCGTCCTACTTCGCAGGCAGGAGCAACGATCAAGAACCGCCGCATGCATGCGTGCGTGCCATAGGGTTACACGATACGCCGAGGAAAGCGAGGGGCGAGCGGAGCACGAGATATACGGATATTCCAACGTTTCGGGCAACTCCGAGGGAAACGCGACACCGAGCGGCGCAGGAGTAACAGCCAAAGGCAACGCGACAAAATGGCCGACCGCGATACCGTTTTCTCCTCGATGAATATGCAGCTGTCTGTCAATGTACGGGAATTCAGGGCGATTTTTCGGTGGATACAAAGAGAAACGTGTTCCTTCGGAGATTATGTAATTGGGAATTAAATTTGATAGAAGGAATAACGGAAGGTGCAGTGGAGTCGCGAGAAAATGGCGGCGAGGATACGGTTTTCTTGGGTGAATATGTAACGGTATGTCTAGATAAGTTAATTAAGGTTGATTTTTGGGTAGATATAAAGAGGAACGTGTTCCTTCGAAGATTATATAATTGGGAATTAAATTTGATAAGGATAATAGGGGATGGTGCTGCGACGTCGCGAGAAAATGGCGACGAAGGTACGTTTTTCTGTGAGCCTGGGTGAATATGTAACGGTGTGTCTAGATAGGTAAATTAAGGCCGATTTTTGAGTGGATATAAAGAGGAACGTATTCTTAGGAAAATGATATAATTGAAGATTAGATTCTATAGGAATCATAGCGAAAGATAGTGTGGGATACGCTATAATCTTCTGTGACCCTTGAATAAATACAGAACGGTACACCTTGAGAAGAAATTATATAATTGTGGATTAAAACTGATTTAACAGAGAAGGTTATCATTATGCTAAACTATTGGAATAAAATTGCAGTCTCTGAAATATCTTTGACAATATTTCAAACTCTCTAACAGCAAACTCTCGCTGATCTGCGATTAATCTTCCCTCCTATTGCTAAAAAACAAATACGTTATATAAAATCTACATACACCGCGTTAATCCGAAAGAACTTCAAAATTATAAACCACCGTTTAATCTATCCAGGTACTCTATATTAATAGAGATCGAGTGTAAAGTATGCCGGGAAATAATATAAAATTAACGCTTGGAATAACTGGCCTGGAATGAGAAGGAAAAGATTGCCATTCCTTCGCAAGATGTTTGCTTTAAGAACTCGCGGGCGGAGGAGGAGGTTCGAAATGGTCCCTAATGGTAGGTTAGACGTGGGCCAACCTAGGCGGATGATTGATACATTAAAGAACAGAGCGGAGAGCTAACGATCGCGGAGCACTTCGTCTTGCAGCGAGAACGAAAAGAATTATCCGGCGAGGGTAAGAAGTGGACTCGCGGCTAACAGGCGACCTCGCCGCGCTCGCAACATGATTTCCCCTGGGAAGCCTCGTTCCCGTGTTCCCCAACAAGCCGTTACGGTATTACGATCGCGTCTGTTTAGACGAAAAAGCCAGGAATTCGGTTAATGCCGCTTCTCGTGTAACCGTACCACCCACTGCTCCCTCTCCGCCCCCTGCGCCCCCCTGCGCAGCCACTAATCGTTCTCCAAATGCACTCCGGAAAATAGATCTGGTCTAACAGATGTACACGCAGAGACTGCGATTTTTGGGAATCACAGCTAGCAACCCTTTCGAGTGAACCCGATAGAGAAGAAGACGTATAAAAATTCGTTTTAAATGTCACAAATCCAATATGACACTGTATTTTTACTTCGGAGGAATTTACCGGATTTTACACGGTTTATTTACTCCAAGAACTCCTCCAGCTTCGACTGGAAAATTCGAATCTAAGATCGCGAAAATTTAGCTCGAATTCAAAAAATTTGAAAAATTAATTTTAAATATCTTTTAAAGGTCTAATATGACACTGTATTTTTACTTAGAAGGAATTCACCTGATTTTACCTGATTTATTTACCCGAGGAAGTCCCCCAGCTTCGACTGGAAAATTCGAATCTAAAATCGCGAAAATTTTGCTCGAATTGAAAAAATTCAAAGAATTAATTTCTAATATCTTTTAAAGATCTAATATGATACTGTATTTTTACTTCCAAGGGATATTTACCCGAGTAATTTTTCCAGCTTCGACTGGAAAGTTCTAAAAAACTCTAAGATCGCGAAAATTTTGCATCGATTTCTAAATCGTGATCAGTTCAACGTCGCGTCGTTACGAACGCAACCACCAGAGTTAGAGTTGCGAGTTAAACGAAAGTCGGAAGATTCAGGAAAGGGTTAAAATTTCGAAATAAAACCGAAGTCCCGACAAAAACGAGAGTCGGATACCGCGATTCCGAGTTGCCCGAGTTTGCACACCTCGGTGTAGGATACACGTGACCCAGGTATTCGGCGCTATTAGAAATATAAATCCCGGAAACGGCGCGGTATCCGCAGCGCGTCTGAGGCTACCTGAGCCAGGATTATCCGAGATTTCAACCGCGAAGAGTTAATACTTATCCAAAACTCGGGCAGCCATCGCGGAAGACACTGGAGGAGAGTTGGAAGTTGGAACGGACCAGTTGGTAACTCGCTACCCGTAGATCGGGGATCACCGGGTCGTCATAAATCCCCTTTCACGCTGACCCCAAGGCATTTTCAGCCGGTCGCGCGAACAAAGCTGGCTGCCATCTTCTCTCTCCTATTTTTTCCCTCTCTCATACCTCTCCCTCTCTCTCTCTCCCTCGTTTCGTCGTCGCTTGAAAGCTTTTTTTTCGCCTTTTTGTTGTCGGGACACGCGTGTGTATCGTTGTGTCGCGCTGTTTCGTGTCAACTGTCTGCCGAGCAGCGTGCGGAACAATGGCGCGGCGAGCCGAGACTGGCTGCAATAGTTCTGCCGACGTTTCGCATTCATTCGCGGCCGCGATGCAAAAAGGAGAGCCGCGAAATAGAGAGAGAGAGAGAGGGAGGGTAGATAGAGGGGAAAAAATGGGTGGAAAGGAAAGAATGAATCGTTGCCACGCTTTGACGGCCGAGACAACACCCGTGGCACCGATACATCACCGATTCCATTGGCCGATGTCGTCGACCTACATCTTCCACCCCCAGCATCCCCTTCGCGGCTATGGAGTCCGAAATAAATTCCGCTGCGATTCTCTCTACCCTCCACCGACCGTTTCTCCCCCGTGATCGGGCTTTTAGTGGATTAGGTGTGGGATACGCGAGAGTTTAGAAGGGTGGATCGGATCCGTGGATTTTTCCCCTTTTCCCAGGGTGTTCCCGCGTGTCGCTCCGATATGAGAATTTTCCAAATTTTTTTTTTTCAACTACGTGACGCGGAATACCCGGTGATTTAATTTTCCATAATTCGGATATAGAAATTGGGATTTAAACGCGAGTTAAAAAACAATCGACGTTTGTTTAGATTTCTCGCGAACGAAAATGGATAGCAAAGCTTTAAATTCTTCTTAAAATATTCGTTTTAATCTTCTTTTTGTGAATATTTTAACGAATATCTATAAATGCGAACGTATCGACGTTCGAACGTACGTGAACGTAATCAAAGACAGAATCGGGGGATAAAAATGGAGGCGAGAGTTGGTTGAAAAAGGGAGAATTTATTCGCGTACCTTCCGTGCCTAAATTCCTTAAATTTAAATCTCCCACGCAACCGTGCCAGCGCGGGGTGAAAAACGGTCCCATAATCCACACGTGTCCCTGGGTGCACCCTAGTTTTCCGCGTGGTTCGGTTCCTTTCGAAACGCCGAGGATTCGTGTTCTCCACCCCCTGTTCTATCGGCCATAAAGCAGCACGGTCGCGCGACGACGACGACGACGAGGAGGAAGACGACGAGGACGAGGAGGAGGAGGACGACGACGAGGAGGAGGGGTGCACACGGGGATGATGATGGAGATGGAGAATACGGGAAGGCGAGTAGGCCGTGGTGGGAGGGTGTCGGGGTGAGGGTTGGCCGCTTTAGCCGGGCGGGGATGGCTTTAACCGGTCGATACTTGGTTCCACGGCAGGCTCTCGGAGTTTCTCTCGGTCGGAGGGGCGCGGAGAACCGTGGCACAGCCCTGATCCTGCGGGCCGGACATCGACGTTCCCCAGCCGGACGTGTAATCGCGGAGGAAGCCTCAGACGAATGCCAAACGCGAGATCAACGTTCACCCCCTTCGCCTAACGAATTTCGATATTTCCCGAACCGCGCGTCTCGCACCATCCAGGACAATTTTAGTTTCCCCCGTTACCTCTAGGGACACCTCGAACCCATGGTGTTTCAAATCTTCAGAATAAATTACCTTTCTTGCGGTTGAACGAGCGTTTAGGGTATAACTATCGTTTTGATTTGTCATCACATTGCGTTTACTTCCTTCGCCTAACGAATTTCGATATTTCCCGAACCGCGCGTCTCGCACCACCCAGGATAATTTTAGTTTCCCCCGTTACCTTTAGGGACACCTCGAACCCATGGTGTTTCAAATCTTCAGAATAAATTGCCTTTCTTGCGGTTGAACGAGCGTTTAGGGTACAACTATCGTTTTGATTTGTCATCACATCGCGTTTACTTCCTTCGCCTAACGAATTTCGATATTTCCCGAACCGCGCGTCTCGCACCATCCAGGATAATTTTAGTTTCCCCGGTTACCTCTAGAGACACCTCGAACCCATGGTGTTGCAGATCTTCAGAATAAATTACCTTTCTTGCAGTTGAACGAGCGTTTAGGGTACAACTATCGTTTTGATTTGTCATCACATTACGTTTACTTCCTTCGGCTAACGAATTTCGATATTTCCCGAACCGCGCGTCTCGCACCACCCAGGATAATTTTAGTTTCCCCGGTTACCTCTAGGGACACCTCGAACCCATGGTGTTTCAAATCTTCAGAATAAATTACCTTTCTTGCAGTTGAACGAGCGTTTAGGGTACAACTATCGTTTTGATTTGTCATCACATTGCGTTTAATTCCTTCGGCTAACGAATTTCGATATTTCCCGAACCGCGCGTCTCGCACCACCCAGGATAATTTTAGTTTCTCCCGTTACCTCAAGAGACACCTCGAACACATGGTTTTTTAAATCTTCCGAATAAACCGTTTTTCTTGGACTCCGACGAGGAAACCACGGATGTCACTCCACTTCGAATAATTTTAGTTTCCTCCGTTATCTCTAGAGAGAATTAGAGCGATGGACATCTCGAACCTATGGTTTTTTAAATCTTCCGAATAAAGCGCTTTTCTTGGATTCGAATGAGGAAACCACGCGTGTCACTTCACTCCGAATAACTTTAATTTTCAGTTAGTCGTGTCTCATTCTCGATAAAAGTCACTGAATGTTCTATTAAAAGAACCTGTGTATTTTGGATAATTTCCAGAGTAAAAAGTCTCCGACAAATCCGTGTAATTTGCTTCTATATAATTAGACTATTGATCAACGATAAATAGATAAATAAATCTGAAGACTTCGAGGAACGAGTTAGAATTGTTCTGCCGTTTTCTCTCGCATGAAAAGATAAACACAGTCGATTATGGGGAAAGAATGGCTCGTAATTGCAGCAAGAATGCTATATTGCTCGGTGATACTATAATGGGGCTAGGAACGGGTATAGAACAGACCTATCATTTACGGGTCTTCGTGATCATTCGCGTCATTATTTTGTAATACTACTTGTAACACTTGTAATAATAACAAAAATTTGCTAAAAGTTCATAAATCATTACACCGTTTGTTAATATCAAAGTAGTTCGCAACATAAATTTATAATGAAAATGAAAAAATTAAGAAATTATTGACTATTAGAGCAGAAAAATAGTAATCAACGGAGTCGGTAGAGTTCGGAAATTTTCATGGATTTTTAGCTTTTATTGGTTTTAATTATTCGTTTGTTAATATCAAAGTAATTCGCAACATAAATTTATAATGAAAATGAAAAAATTAAGAAATTATTGACTATTAGAGCAGAAAAATAGTAATCAACGGAATCGGTAGAGTTCGGAAATTTTCATGGATTTTTAGCTTTTATTGGTTTTAATTATTCGTTCTTTTTTCTATTTATTTGCGTTTCGAGTTAGATTAGGGTATCTTTAATAGGGATAGCGCCAATAGAATTGCGTCACTATGGCGCATGTCAGGATCTCGATGCGTAGCAACCTACACGTGGTGAAACCTGACAATTGTTCGATATTGATAGATAATTGATAAGATAAGAGCTACGCGTGTAATTTAAGATTTTTGCAATTTCTTTTGAGAAATCCTTTTGAAAATTGTGTTAAACGGGAATGAATAAATGATGAGCACTTGACATTTGCATTGTCATCGCGAGATACACGAGGTTACTGAATCAAACATGTCGTTCGGACGAAGTTTCGTGTATTCCATTTCCGTGGCAGATAACGTCTAACCTGACGTTAATCGATCAGTAGTATAGATAGGATAGGTCATATGCATAAGTGACTATTCAAAGAACCGCAGTCTCGCGAAATGGACCAAGTCCAAGAAACGCTGCAGCAGGTCACACAGCTAGTAATCAAGGCTCGTAAGCTTGGAACCAAACGTTTGATAGCACCGATTCGCATAATTCCATCGACACGAGAAATAATCTCTTCCAGGAAGGACGGTATCGCGGAAGGAAACCCGAGAAACTCTTCTGCGAGGTTCTCAGGAGCTGACACAAGCTCGTGAGACTCGATTTAAGATGAAACGACGTCGATTCGATTTTAATTCCCGAGATCTCGACGCAAGAAAAGGTAAAAAACTTCGATTTCGATTGGCGAGATTTTGACGCGAGGAAAAGTGGAAAAAGTTGATTTCGATTCGCGAAATCTAGACACGAGAAAAAGTGGAAAAAGTCGATTTCGATTCGCCCAGATCTCGACGTGAAAAAAGTGGTAGAAGTCGATTTTGATTCGTGACATCTCGACGCAAGAAAAAGTGGAAGAAGTCGATTTCGATTCGCCAGATCTCAACGCGAAAAAAAAGTGGTAGAAATCGGTTTCGATTGGCGAGATTTTGACGCGAGGAAAAGTGGAAAAATTCGATTTTAATTCGCTAGATCTTGACGCGACAAAAAGTGGAAAAAGTCGATTTCGATTCGCGAAATCTAGACACGAGAAAAAGTGGAAGAAGTCGATTTCGATTCGCCAGATCTCAACGCGAAAAAAAGTGGTAAAAGTTGGTTTTGATTCGCGACATCTCGACGCAAGGAAAAGTGGAAGAAGTCGATTTCGATTCGCCAGATCTCAACGCAAAAAAAAAAGTGGTAGAAATCGGTTTTGATTCGCGAAATCTCGACGCGAAAAGAAGTGAAAAAATTCGATTTCGATTCGCGAGATCTCGACGCGAAAAGAAGTGAAAAAATTCGATTTCGATTCGCGAGATCCTGACGCCAAAAAAAAGTAAAAAAATTCAATCTTAATTCGCGAAATCTCGACGTGAAAAGA
Organism: Euglossa dilemma; assembly: GCA_002201625.1. NCBI lineage: Eukaryota > Metazoa > Arthropoda > Insecta > Hymenoptera > Apidae > Euglossa > Euglossa dilemma. Next base: position 4,175,241 of record NIJG01000031.1, on the reverse strand, counting down.
AGTGAAAAAAGTCGATTTTGATTCGCGAGATCTCGATGTGAGAAAAAGTGAAAAACTTCAATTTCGATTCACACGAAAAACTGAAAAACTTCGACTTCCACTTTACCTTTCAACTTTGACCCTGCGAAAACACGAGATGCGACGGTGAAACCGAGTCTAGCTTGACGAATCTTCGCCTTGATCCGGTTGCATGATAAATTAGTTCCTCTGCTTCTGACAACTGTTCCTTCACTGTCTCCTTGTTTACCGTGTAAAAATCACCGGCCGGTAACACCGGTATCGACTATCGACGTGGCTTAATTAAACGTCACGACGCATTCGCCGTGCGGAAGGGTCAAAGTTCAGCTTCGTGATCGATAAAGAGCCGAACGATTCGGATGTGCCTTCGGTGGTTCTTGCTCCTTCCGGAAATTGTGTTGGCCCAGGGAGATAAACAGCCGGGTGATTAGAAAACGAATCTTTTCCAAATCGCTTTACTGCCACTGTAATTACGAAATCTAGGCGGACAAATGGGCACGATTTTTAATCTCAGTCACAGAAACGAGATACGAGATTGCTATTTATCCGGAGAATCTCCTCGTCAACTCTCAGCCTTTACCTATCACAGATTTCCCGAGGTAAAATTTTCCTCGATCTTCATACAACTTCGAACCTAAACCCGTTCTCTCTGAACCAAGATTAATCTCGCGAGACGTTGTTTCTTCCTTAAGAAAACCCCATAAATTTGAGGCGTAATCGAATTTCATGAATCCATAATCTCAGTCACAAAAACGAGATACTAGATTGCTATTTATCCGGAGAATCTCCTCGTCAACTCTCAGCCTTTACCTATCAGAGATTTCCCGAGATAAAAATATCCTCGATCTTCGTACAACTTCGAAGCTAAACCCGTTCACTCTGATTAATCTCGCGAGACGTTGTTTTTTCCGTAAATTTGGGGACTAATCGGATTTCGTGGATCCAGGTCATCGCGCGAAGTGGTTACAACGTACTGGAGTATAACTCGCAGCTGATAGGCAGCTGTCTATCAGCAGATCGAAATATGAATGATTAAACTAGCTCCCTTTATAGACAACCTATATCCGCCGTAGACGCACACCGTTTGCAGCTGAACGACTTCCACGAAGCGATAGAAATCGCGTACTCGGGATAATAAAGGAGAACCATAACCGTCTCGGTGGACACGCGATGGCTGTCGATACGCAACGCGAGGATATCTTTCCGATCGAACGGTTCGTTCTCGGACCAGCAACGAGATATCCATTGATTCGGGATTCAGAGGGGGAAAGAACGGCCATGGTGAAACCAGGTATAACCTCCGTGGTCATCGATACGCGCTGATACACTTTACGAGTTAATCTCCTGTCGCGGCAGCTTCTCCCGACCGATTTTTCCTTCCCGATGAAGCACGCGTTCGCGAATCCACGCTGCAAATGATGTGTGCCGATACGGGACGGCCGAACGCCGCTTTAATCGACCGGATTATTCGAAATTGTCGACGGAGAAGGGAAAAGAAGAGAAAAGAGAAGCAGCCGGACCGCGGAAAGCGATACAGCCTGTCGATGAGCCGTGTTCCTTCCCAGCATCGACCTGATTGCCCGCGATCCCTGCTTCCACGTCCATTCCAATGCCATCCGTCGGGTTTAACGTCCAGGAGATGAGCGAATTATTGCCGGAAATGTCGTTTCGATCGACAGTTTTCTCCGGGAGTTAGTCCGAGACCGGGTCTCTACGATTTTCCAACTTTCCCATTTCCCGCGTCTGCAGTTTTAGAATTGATAAATTTTCGAGTTTCCCGTTTTCCGAGGTCTCGAGGTTTACGATTCCGGAGGTCACGAATTTCCGAATATTCGAAATTGTAAATTTACAAATTTCTGAAGTCTCGAGTTATTTAATTCTGGAAGTCCCGAATTTCCGAATTATCGACATTCTAAATTCTCAAAGTCCTAAGTTTTCGAATTTCCGAAATCTCGAGTTTTCCAATTATGAAGGCCCCGAATTTCCATATTTCCAAATTTCCGAGGTCTCGACTTTTCCAATTCTGGAGACCCCGAGTTTCCAAATTATCGAATTTTCTACCTTTCGAATTTCCAAAGTCCTGAGTTTTCCAATTCTGGAGACCCCGAGTTACCAAATTATCGAATTTTCTATCTTTCGAATTTCCAAAGTCCTGAATTTTCCAATTCTGGAGACCCCGAGTTACCAAATTATCGAATTTTCTACCTTTCGAATTTCCAAAGTCCTGAGTTTTCCAATTCTGGAGACCCCGAGTTTCCAAATTATCGAATTTTCTACCTTTCGAATTTCCAAAGTCCTGAGTTTCCCAATTCTCAAGCTCTCGAACTCTCGATTTTCCAAATTTCCAAATTTCCGAACTTTTAAATCCTTTAAACTCCGAATCCTGAAACTTTCGAATCCTCCGGTCCCAAAATTCTCGAAACTAAAAAAGAATAAAGAAGCTCTAATAAAAGATTCCTCGATCGGAACATCCCGGATCGTGAAAATTACAAAAATGAAAGGAAAGATCTCGACAGAGGAAGAATGACAAGTGTCGACAAGTGGAAGGCTCGCGTCCGCGGCGTGACCGCGAGCAGATCGTATCGTATCGCATCGTATGGTATGGTATCGTATCGGATCGGAGGCGGTTGGGATACGCAAACAAGCAAATAATCGTCTGGAAGGAACGGGAGCGGGATAAAAATAGCGTTCGCGAAGCGATCGCATGTTAAACGCGGATGTAAGCAAGCCGCTCCGGTTCGTTTCCTTCTGATCGATTCGCTCGGCATCAGAGGCCGCCCTCGCTGGATATATAACTCGGATTTCCCAATAATAGGAGGTAACCGGGTAATGGTGGCCAAAGCGGCGCGGTATTACTGTATACTGCGTCTAAATTATGCCTTAGCCGGGCTATTTAAGCACGGAACGATAGAAGTAGTATCTGGCTGTCTGCTCGAGGGACGCCAGGATATTCCACCGCCTAATTTATCAATCCTTTCGCCAACGGATTAACTCCGGAATCGTGACTGTCGTTGTTTCGAATTTTATACCGGAAAAAATGGCGACTAATAATCGAATCGTTGACGAGAAGTCGTTCGAATCGTGTCAATGATAATAAATTTCCAAGCGATAATCTAATTTCGAGTGAAATATTCGAGATTATTTGATCCCTCACCTACGATTAGCCTCGCGTTCGTTTGTATCGCGATGAGTATAGCGCGAAAAGCGAAGAGCGGAAAATTCGTCTCTCGCTTGTAATTAGCCTGGCGTTCGTTTGTACCGCGACGAGTATAACGGGAAAAATGAAAAGTGGGAAATTGATGCGAGCAAAGGTGGTCTAATTGCGAGGGAAAACTTCCAGAGAAATTATTCTATCGCTTATTTACAATTAGCGTTGCTTTCGTTCAGAACGAACGCGATAAGTATAACGAGGAAAACTCGAAGTGGAAAATTCGTAGGAGTGAAGAATTTCGAAATTACTTCCTCGCTTCCCTGCAATTAGCCTCGCGTTTATGTCGCGACGAAACAAAACGGGAAATGCGAAAAATCGAGGTTAAAACCGGAGAATTGAAGGAACATTTCATTGGTAATTAGCGAACCCATCTTCCTCGCTTCGTTTCCTTCGCTTCGCAGCGACTGAAATTGATTACGGATAAACAATCCGAGTCGCAAAATCTCTCTGCACCCTCCGCAGCCCTGAGTTCTAATTACTTTCAACTATTTCGGGGATACAGAGTTTGGATAGAAACGAACTTAACGACTCTGCGTGAAATTAACGAACGTGAAGTTCCAGGTCATCAGACGCACTCCTTCGACAGGCTTCATTGCTATACCTTTTTACACGCGCTATGCCTTCGAGGACGAAAATTCGTATTGTGCATTGTTCGTTTGAAGTCCTCTGAGAAAAGTACAACACCGAATCCTTACCAACCCTTACCATCAACCCTTACCAATTTACCTATTCTAACGCGATGTAAGAAGTACAATGAATCCTTTATTTTTTATTTCCTTTATTGGCAGAAATTACCCCTTCCTATTAGCCTTATCTTATAACATCACGTGACAAAGAAAACAAACGAATCATAGAAGAGTAAGGACTACCAGTGAAATACCATCTTTGCCCTTCGACCGAAATAGCGGACTTAAAGTAATCAAACGCATAATACGAGCGAGTAAAATTTTCTTTTATTAGCAGAAATTACCCCTTCCTATTAACCTGATCTTGTAACATCGTGTGACAAAGAAAACAAACGAATCGTAGAAGAGTGGGGAGCGAATGAAATACCCTTTCTGCCCTTCGACCGAAAGAATGGAGCTGAAGCGATGAAAACGCATAGTACGAGCGAGTAGAATTTTCGCAGGACGCAACAACGGGGATTTTCAAAGGCGGGTAAAGAAAGGGCGTGTCGGGGAAGGTGTAATTATTATCGAAAGAAAAGTTGCTAGAGGTTGGATCACCGACGCCGCTCGATCACCGGATTAGGAAGTTGCCTTAGGAAGTTCTTAAACGTGGATGTTGATGGAGCCTCGACGGCGACCGCGGGGTGGCCACCCCGTTTCCATCCAATCTCCCACGAAAAGCTCTGGTGCGCTGGATAAAGGGTTCCCTGCCAGATCACCGGCCCCGTGTGCTGGGTAATCAGGTTATTAGCAAATAATCGAGTTAGACCGATCGAAGCGTCACACGGCCGCATCCTTGGCCGGGCAACAATGGCGGCCAAGGAGGAACGGCCCGTTACAGTCCGAGTATTCCCGCATCTTCGTCGTCCGCTTTTATTCGCCAGGTGATCGGAGAAATGGTGAAGAGTGGACTAGATTTGGAATTAAACTCGAGTTAAACTCGATGGGGGTTGCGACTAGTGTTGTTTTAATATTCGGAGAATCCTTAGTTTTTGGTAAATTTTTCGCCAAAGAAACTACGCTGGGTGATCGAAGGAACGGTGAAAAGAAAACTAGATTTGGAATATTCTTTAAACTCGTTGCGACTAATGTTGTTTTAATATTCGGAGAATTGTCGTCACTTTTCAGTAAATTTTTCGTCAATGAAACAATGCTGGATGATCGGAGGAACGGTGAAAAGAAAACTAGATTTTGAATATTCTTTAAACTCGTTGCGACGAATGTTATTTTAATATTCGGGGAATTCTGATCAATTTTCGGTATATTTTTCACCAAAGAAGCAACACTGGGTGATCGGAGAAATGGTGAAGAGTAGACTAAATTTGGAATTAAAGTCGAGTTAAATTCGACGGGGGTTGTGACAATTGTTGTTTTAATATTCAGAGAATCCTTATCAGTTTTTGGTAAATTTTTCACCAAAGAAACTACGCTGGGTGAACAAAGGAACGGTGAAAAGAAAACTAGATTTGGAATATTCTTTAAACTGGTTGCGACGAATGTTATTTTAATATTCGGGGAATCCTTATCACTTTTCGGTAAATTTTTCGCCAAAGAAACAACACTGGGTGATCGGAGGAACGATGAAGAGAAAACTAGATTTGAAATATTGTTTAAACTCGACGGAGGTTACGACGAATGTTGTATTAATATACGAGGAAGTCTCATCACTTTTCGGTATATTTTTCGTCAAAGAAGCAACGCTGGGTGATCGGAGAAATGGTGAAGAGGGGGCTAGATTTGGAATTAAACTCGAGTTAAACTCGATGGGGGTTGCGACGATTGCTGTTTTAATATTCGAGGAAATCTCATCCCTTTTCGGTAAATTTTTCGTCAATGAAACAATGCTGGATGATCGGAGGAACGGTGAAAATAAAACTAGATTTGGAATATTCTTTAAACTCGTTGCGACGAATGTTATTTTAATATTCGGGGAATTCTGATCACTTTTCGGTAAATTTTTCGCTAAAGAAACAACGCTGGGTGATCGGAAGAACGGTGAAGAGAAAGCTAGACTTGGAATATTCTTTAAACGCGTTGCGGCAATTAAAATTGCATAAAATTTGGGAAATCGTGAAAATATAACCGTTTCACGCGGCTCAGTCTGTGACCTACAGATCATAGATTCATCATCGCTAATATCTAGCGATCAAATATACACACAGGCTCTAAAATTAAGGAAAATTAAGGAACGATCGTGCACCTGTTATTACAAACACACGGCATATCTTTACAGCAAAGAATATTTTCTAGCCGAAATTAACGAAGTTCTTTGGAATTGCGTCGCGATAACAACCGGTCTCTTCTTTCAGTAAAATCACAGCGATTCGCGTTAGCTAGAGATCTAGAGAGAAAGACCCCGTGGACGATGCCAAGGCGCGGAATTAACCGTGTCACGCGTTAAGTAGCTACTCCATTTTCAAGGTTCGCATTTTCTCTGCTCGGCCTCGGTATCGTAACCGAGCTCGTCGTTTCACGTGACTAATTAGTAGCCGGTATTAAGTTACACCGGTTGGGCGTATCAGGGGACGAAACACAGGTAGAAGGAGAGAGAGAGAGAGAGAGAGAGGAGAGAGAGGCGTGAAACACGGGGCGAGTCACGGCGCGAGAGATCGGAAAGGGAAAATGGAATAATTCCACTGGCTTTCGTTCGCCTTTTATCTTTTCCACGCCGTTGCTCCGAGGAAGAACACCGGAGCGAGCTTTGAAGAGGAAATTTCCAGTAGCCTTTACCTAGCTCTCTGCTCTTTGATCGAAAAATGAAACCGCTTCCGCACGCGAGATCAATTTCTGCGCGACCGATGCGCTAAGTGGTGGCACGTGAAAGGGATGTCGGCTGAAATTACTTTCTTAACGATTCTTTTGCCGCATCGTCCTCTCTCATCCGCGATTCCGCTTGCGGGAGAGACGACGGGAGAGGAAACAGAGGGGAAACAGGGCTCGACGCTTAGAGATCCTTCGTTTAACGTTACCCGTCCCACGATACCGGCATGTTCTATCTCCTGCGACGTCGGTGTTACGCGATTAGGCGATATTGTTGCCACGAGTAACAAATATCGGCATATAGGTATCGACGGATGTTGCGATTCCAGACACGCGAGTGTTGAAACGACGAGCGTCCATTTTGACGGAGGTTGCGAGGCAAGACACGAATATCGAAAACCAGCCTCCATTCCCACGGAATATCGAAATGATAAGCGTTCATTTTCATCTTTTTCTTTATTTTTCACTGAAATAATCTCGAAGAATAAAACAAGTCTCGAATTAAACACGTATCGCGATTTTTAACCGTTTTATTCTATTATAAAATCTAACGTTGTACTTTTATCGATATAAAATCCGATCTTTGTTCTTTATGTCACGCGTACGTGTCTCAGTTCTTTAAAATGCAAGAATTGTAAGAATTCTTCAGACTTCGAGAAGCTTTCGTTGCATTTCTCCGAGCTAGCTGATATCCAAGACCGGTGGTAAAATAAACGAAGAAAGTCGCGTGTGTTTCCCTTCAATATTTATAGTTACTCGTGCGCGGCCACTTCCGATCTAGTTATTGCCTCACATTCGTTACTTAAGCCCGAAGGTATTAAAACAAACGGTGACTCAGAGTCACTCGAGTGCAAAGGGTTAACATCGATACGCGTTAAATTAATTTTAGCCCCTCGCGAGATAGAAACAATACGAGTTTGTGCCTCTTTAAATATATATACATATTTGCTTTCCACTTTTGGCTACGGGACTGAACGAGAACATTTAAGGTGAACCGGTGTGTTTATATACTCCTCGTCTAAGTACGTGTACGTGTAGAACACACGCAGACGCGAGTGTTACGCACGCCTAATCCACGTAATTAGACTATTCTGCTCTTCTAACAGATGGCGGCATTGTTATATCTCTCACAATACGCGATACTCATCCTTGGGATATTTCGTTGAATTCGACGTTACGAGATGACGGATTATATCAACGATTCGAGGATATTTCCGAGTTTCCGAGGAATCTAGGGCGTAATTTCTCTATTCCTCGTACGTCCTGCTCGAACTTTTACATTTCTTCGCCGCTGTTATAGCCAACCTTTGCGTAGTTCTCGTCGGTTATTTCAGAAAGCTGTTCGACTCTTGCTCCCGTGACATTTGCCTTTAAATAAAGGCTCTATAATCCCTGTAACCTTTCCATCCCTGAAATCCTCCGTTTTCCGGGAAAATACGAAGCGATCCGTGATATTTGGAAAAGAAATTAATTTCGCATCGGTCACTTCGGCCGCGTTTATTCCGATCCCGGTGGAATACGCGTGAAATCGGAAATTCTCTGTTATCTTAATCCACCAACTCCCCTCCGATTCCCTCGTCAACTATCCCGGTCGAAATGCCACGTTCTCCCAGCGAAAATATATCGAATAAACCAGGGAAAAAGGGGAGAATGGATTATGTATAAAATTTCATTTCGAAATGCAAGCCGGACGCGATTTTATGCTCGCAAAAATCATCTCGCAGAGAGCTGTGTATTACTGCGTTGCTGCTAACATAAGCCGGTGACTATCGGTCCAGCCGATAACTTCGATATGTTATCTGGTTCGTGGCTGGTATTCGTATTACCGATTTAAATACGAAATCGTTGCGGAAAAGTATTCGTGATTCGAGTCTGAGGACTTTTATATTTCCTGCCGACCAAACGATTCTCGTTTGTTTCACTTTTTCATCTCGGAAATAATTCGTAGAATATTCTAAATCAGCTGATAAATCGAACATTTGAAATTGAAGTATTTAACACTAAAGACACCTACCTATTTTTGCCATGAATATAATTACCAGTAAATAAAGAATTTTTCACTGTAAAAAATAATCTAGGAGAAAAACGGAAAGCGAAAAGAGAAATTGAATAAT
>NIJG01000031.1:4151664-4165978 GCA_002201625.1 Euglossa dilemma | reverse complement strand
AAAAAATAAGCTAGGAGAAAAACGAAAAGCGAAAATAGAAATTGAATAATCAGATAATATAAGAATTTACAGAAAGTCAAACGAACGAAAGAAATAACAACGAATTTGACCCATTTGACTTCGCTTGGTACGTTTAGCGTTAAATGATTTTTAAAATTAAAAATTAAATCATCTTCATGTCTTATATGTTTGTCTGCACGTTCTTCGTGGACAAAAGAAATAATAATCACGGTAGATGGTAATAATTAAATAAGATATCACTCGTCACTCGATATCTATCGAGATCTTGTCACCGGATGGTGGATAATCTAAAAGAAAACGCTGGTCGCGATTCGATAGATCCTCGAGGCTCGCCCTTCGAGCGAAGATAGGCATCGTGGTAGCCTCGGATCATCTCGATGAAAACGCTTCTTCGAGACGATCGATCTCTCTCGAGCTGCTTCCATCGTCGGTGCTCAAGAGGAGAGATAGATATCGGAAGGACATGAAAAAATTCCACGCTCCTTGGCCAACGTTCGCCGCGAAGTCACGTATTTATCGATCACGCGTGTCCACGTGCATATGGAGAGGACCGTGTCGCGATAAGAGGAATAGAAGGTCCGGGGAATTTCTTTTTCTAGGCACGAGCCTAGACGCCACTCTGAGAGAACGTCGCCTGGAATTTTGTCCCTTTTTATCAATTTTTTATCAAGCATCGTAGGCTCGAGGACTTTGAGCTAGAAAAGGCCATAAAAGAAAAGAAAGAAAGGAAAAAGAGAATAACAAAAACTCCACACTTGGAATTCTGAGAAATTCAAAACCTAGAAATAATAGATTTACGTTTTAAGAGAAAAATTAAAGAAAACGGAGTACAATGCTTTCAAAAAAGCAACGATGTGTCAAGTTTGGTAGAAATAAAAGAAAAATTGTTCGAAGTTATACTCGTGATCGTTCGATCAAACCTCTTTCTATGTATAATCACGTTTTAATAATAGATATAGTTGCTAAAATTTGTATAAAGTACGAAGATACGACGTATCGAAGAGCGACAGAAGTTTCAATCGCGATCGATCGAAGATCGTTAATTCGTTTGACATTGGTTGGCGTTGTTTTAGGAGCAGCGTTTTCCGGCGATGGTTTCAGTTATTATGGCAATGTTTCATTCATTAGGCGTAATGAGCCACCCCCGATCGATCAACCCTTGTAGCTACTTCCCTTTGAATTAATCATGAGCCTGCGTTTGTGCAATCTCTTTGTATTGGTACTTTTACTCTGCCCTTTTAATAAACACGATTCACTGCTAAGATAGCCATCTGTCGATTAACATACGACCCGTTCTCGACTGTGGCGAATTTGAAATACTAACATCGAAGAGTACCAACGCGTTCCGTGGCAGAAGAAAAAGTAAGCTATTTTATTAGAATTTTAAATTCAAATTCGAAAGGTACGCTGGAATATTTAACCCGCTACCAATGAAACGTTCCAGTCGGAGGATAATTTCCGGGAACCACGAGAAAAAAAGCTTTTTAAATTAAAACCTCGAACATAATTGTACAAACATTTGCGTGCATTTTTAATCAATTCAATCGTTTATTACTGTTATGAAAAAGTTCCTTCGATGGAATATAACGAGATTAATAAAACTACTTTCCTTCTCCAATAAATATCGTTGAATATAATTACGAAATTATTTAGATTTCTTCGAAAAAGAACACTCGATATTTTCCATTGATTTGCAATGTTTAAACCCTCGATATTTTCTACAGATTTCCAATGTTTAAAAACTGTAATACTATAATATCTTAAATAATTATTCAACGACCGCTGTTTCGTGTATCGCTGAGATTTCCTGGAATTTGAAGCACACCGACGTTTACCCTCAAGATCACAGAGGGTTTAACATATTTTCTAATTTAAAAGTACACTGTAATATAATGGAGACGGAGGATTAAAGGGGACGCGTCGCTTTCCGCCATAACGATCGCTCGAGTTACACACTTAGACAGTTGTTACGGGTAAACTCGACTGTTGACAGACTTTCATAATTAAAGCGTGACACCGAGCCATCGGGGAACTTTCCAGCGCGCTCGAAATCGCGCTATAAGATAATCATTCGTCCCGCAACTTCGCGCCATTTTCGAATCGCTGCGAATCATAGCGAATCATAGCGAATCGCGAGGATTCCGCCTAAATTTCTTCACATTCGGAAACATTCGCTCAAACCCGAATAAAATCAACCCTGTAGCTGTATGCTACAACCCGATACAGATGGTACACAGATAACAATTACTAATATTTAGGAATAAAAGTTTGAATAAAAATATTCATGCACGTATACTTTCAGAAAGTTGAAAAATTTGAAGAAAATCGTTGTCATTTTGACCCATTTGATGGTTCTAGTATAACATCGATCGTTTTGAAAAATAATTAGGGCTATAAATATATTTTCGACAGAGGAAAACAGTGTTCAAGCTTGACATTTCCGAATGAGAAACCAAAGGAGAGCTACGAACGTGAAAATTATAGAAAACTAATCGCAGAAAGGAGAGTATTAACAACAGAATATAGTTAACTTCGTTTAGGCAGAACTGAGTGAGTCACGATCAATAATTACGCATCGCACTTGCTAATGAAGAACTAAAGGAGAGTCATGAACGTGAAAATTATGGAATACTAACCGCAGAAAGGAGAGTATTGACAACAGAATATAGTTAACTTCGCTTAGGCAGAACTGAGCGAGTCACGATCAAAAATTACGCTTCATATTTCCGAATGAGGAACCAAAAGAAAGCCACGAACGTGAAAGTTATGGAAAACTAATCGCAGAAAGGAGAGTATTAACAACAGAATATAGTTAACTTCGCTTAGGCAGAACTGAGCGAGTCACGATCAAAAATTACGCTTCATATTTCCGAACGAAGAACAGAAGGAGAGCCACGTATGTGAAAGTCATGGAAGACTAATCGCAGAACGAAGAGTATTGACAACAGAGTATGCTAAACTTTTTTTAGACAACTGACTCACGACCAACAATTCCACGATGGGCTGACTCGCTCACTGGCAAGTATAAACAAGAAAAGGTCGAACGCGGTTTACAAACATCGGCGAATCTTTGAGAGCAGAGATGTCGCAATTAGCGACTCGGCTAAACTTCCAACAGGGCAGCCAGGAATTTTTTATCAAAGCAAATCACGGAACGGTCCGGCCTGGCTGCGGTACCGGGTTTCCCGGGCTAACGAAACCAATTACGCCCCTTCTTCCGTCATCGAACCAGCTATTCGGAGAAATCGCGGCTCCGAGGCTGGAATTCTCGTAAAACGGCGGAAAATCAGGCCGAGTTATCGATGTCCCGCTGTTTCCTCTCCGTGTGTACACGGAAAGGGAGGAAAGAAGGGTGGAAAAAGCGGCGAGGGTGTGGAACGAGCGCGCGCGGTTAGTACGGATCGGAATAAAGTTTGCCGGCCCACTTTCCAAGAATATCAGCGACAATGCCTTTCGAAGCTGCCGGAGAACCGGCCAGAATGAAACGTTGGCCCCGCGAACCCTCCGAAATTCACCCCTTTTGTCTCCGTTCCCTTAATCATTCGGACAAAAGATGGACTTTTCCCGCTCGTTGCTCCGGGGAATGCAGGTTTTCTCCCTGGCGAGCCGTGGATCAGCCCGAGGATCATCTCGGATGACTGATGACAGTGATACGATCGGGAGAAACGCGTTGGGTGATACGAGACACTCGGTCAGCATCGAGAAGGTACAACTACGTTTGTTTTAAATTTTATAGCAGAACCATTGCTTTCCCTTTGTCTTTCCCTGCCTGTTCTTGATTCGTGGAACTGGTCAGTTTGGCGAGAGATCAATTTCTACGCATTCGCTAGTATAAATGACAGAATTCGTAATCGACGTGTCAGAAGTAAGGCAAGAATGTGGATCTTTTAATATACCAAGAAACAGGAGAAGAGAAGACAAACTATGATAGCTTTTTCTCGTGAATGTCAGCCAAAACACAGAAATGAGGATTCACTTGGTCCTAAACGATTCACGGGGTCTCAAAGGACTGATACGGACCTGAAACATTCACACAAGCCTAAACGATACTCGCGGGTCTAATGATTTCATTTAGATCCGAAGAACTCACATTACTCTGAAGGATTCACGCGAACATAAACGATTCACGCAGACCTAATGATTTCATATGGATCCGAAAGACTCGCATTATTCTGAAAAATTCACGCGAACGTAAACGATTCACGCGGACCCATTGGTTTCACTCGGATCCGAAGGACTCGCATTATTCTGAAAAATTCACGCGATCCTGAAGAATTCACGCGAACCTAAACGATTCACGCAGACCGAATGGTTTCACACGGATCCGAAGGACTCGCATTATACTGAAAAATTCATGCGAACGTAAACGATTCACGCAGACCTAATGATTTCACACGGATCCGAAGGACTCGCGTTATTCTCAAAAATTCACGCGATCCTGAAGAATTCACACGAACCTAAACGATTCACGCTGACCTAATGATTTCACACGGATCCGAAGGACTCGCGCGATCCCGAAGAATTCACTCGGACCCGGAGGGTCTGGCGCGAACGTTCGCAGACAGGCGTCGGTCAGAAACGCAACGCGGGTCGCAATAAAACCTGACGTTTCCCATTTGCGAGTAAAGAGGAATTACAGAGGAGCGCCTGCGAGGCGGAGAGAAGCGAGAACGAAGGTGAGAGGCGTGTTCGTTCATCGGTGGTTCGAATAAAATTTTCGCGTCGTCTGGCCGACTTCCGCGCGCATTTTGCCCGGTATCAAAGCCTGGCCGTTTAATGAAACGTCACCGACACCCTGTTTCCATCCCCGTGGCAGCGCGACGGTGAAACAACGGGAAACGAGCGAGACGAGCACACCCGGAGAAGACACGATCCAGACAGCGGGTATCGATTAACGATTAGCCTCCACGGTCGGCCATTATTTCGGCATCGTGGTATTTCTGACCCGCGGAGACCGGGCACAAAGGAAATGGGGAAAGGTGAACGGAAACCGAGGAACATGGGTCAATAAGGCCAGCCTGGTTACCGGGATTCGAGTGATCAACTCTGTCGTTAAACGCGACGAGCAGGCAGGTGAGATTATTTCTTCTTCCCTTCTTTTATTCCGCTTTATCCCCATTTTATCACTCTTCGTTTATTATTTCTCATTTGTCTTCGTTTTCCTTATTCCTAACTGTTATTTATTAGTTATTATACGCATTCAGTTTCGTATTCGGTGTACTTAATCGGTGTTTATTTCTTTTTGTTCTTATTTGCTATTTATTATTTACATTCATTTTGTATACATATATTCGTATAACACGTGTTCAGATTGTATATTTAGATAATCGATGATGCGTGTGAAATTTATACTAAAATTAAAGAAAATTAATCTTCGATAAAGATATACAAACGAATAATAAATAATATATATGTCATAGGAGCAGAATGACGTGCAACTAATCGAAAGCGAAGCACAGCAACCTCATCTTCGAAAACTAATTTCTTCGAACCGCCTTCGTGCCGGCGATCTCTTTAATCCGCGATGCAACGCGACGACATTTTTACGTCCGGCGATAAAACCGGTTTAATCCGCGCCCGCGTTTAATCCAAACAGTCCTTTAATTATTCCGGACTAACGAGACTTCGCAGCAAAGAAATTTAACTCGAGAGCGAAGCCAGGCCCCGTCCGCGCGTAAATTTTCCTTTTTCTTTCAATTCCGAACGAGTCGGCCCGAGATAAGCGAGAAATTGCAGCAAGTCGAAAAACGTCCGATTTCGTTCGTCTAAAATCGCGAAACGAGTGTAGCACCACCGATCGATCGGCTATAGAAAAATCATTAGCAATTCGAGGTAGTCGCAAACGAACGAGAAAAGAAAAAATTGTTCAAAGACAATCGAGAGAAACCAAAAACAGCGAAAGAAGGAGGTATCAATCCGTACGAAACCAGCAAGGGTTAATAAAGATTTTTGAAGAGTCGTTTTCGATTTTTTAACTCGTATTACTTCGTGTTACCCTTTTCACACCCTTTCCACCAACTTTATTCCAAATTAAACGTGCGACACGTCGATTAAAAAAGAAGAAAACTGCCAGAAGCGACGATCTTGCGAATATTCTGACTGCCAGGCCTCGGAAAGCTACGATTTTCCGCAGACAGACCCACCATAAACAAATCCTGGCGTGAAATGAAACACGAGATGGTTGAAAAAGAGCATTGACCGTCGAGGAACCTTCTGCACCCGCGTTCGAATCTCCCGAAAAGGCGACAAAACATCGGATATTCTTTACGAAATTGCGGGAAATGGAAGACTCGAGTAGTTCTATTCGTGGTAATTTAAATCCTGGAAAATAATCTTTAATCTTTAAAATCTTTATGTGAATCACCGGTGTTTGAATGTTTGAAAATTCTGCAATTTTTCAAACGAGACACTGTCTTTGCTCTTTATTATAAGAACGGATAACGATAAGTAGAAATTCAATTTGGGGGCGTGAAAGTACAGGCTTCGCTCTTTATATTGACACTACAAATGTTATTGTACGATTTCTCCTCGCAAAGCTATAGCTATAGCACGCAGTCAGTGTTGATCTTCGCTGTATCAAAGGGTTACTCCTCAAATAAATAAATAAACGATACGTATAAGGGATAAGTGATTTAAATATCTTCCCTCGTTTACACTTTACTCTTTTCCTTTTTAATTTCGCTTTTATTTCCGTCTCTGCACCCTCTGAATTTATTCCGCCGGGTATCAAAGGTTATTCCATAAATAAATAAATAAATAAACAAGCGATAAGTGATACGCGAATTAAATATCTTCCGTCACTTATACTTTGCTATTTTCTTTTTCATTTTCTCTTTCATTTTCGTCTCTACACCCCTCTGAATTTATTCCAGTAGCTATCAAAGGTTATTCCATAAATAAATAAATGATAAACGACACGTGAATTAAATATCATCCTTCTCAGTCTCGTTTTTGTCTCCGTACCCATCTGCATTTATTTCACTATGCATCGCGGAGTTGTTACATAAATAAATAAATAAACGAGTAGATAAGCGATTGAAATATCTCCCGGATTTTGTTTTTATTTTCCTCCGTTTTTATTTTCAATTTATTCCAAGCGACGAAAGACCCCTCTGTCGTTGTCGAGACCACGGTGCCCCTTTTCGTTTCATTAACGAGCGAATCACTCTGTGCATGGCGGTACCCCGAAAGCCACGCGGTTATGACTGTGACATTTCTCCGGTGTGTAGCGAAATTCTGGCGCCGTCGATTATTTATAGCCGTTCTAAACATACGCGTCGGCCCGCTATTGAATTAGAAACTGTCCCTACGCGACTAAACGCAGAGAGAGAGCGCACGGAGAGCGCAGAGAGAACACGGAACCAGAAGACCGGCCCTCTCTCTCGGGCTTCAAGAATTATTTTCGTTCGATCTTCCTACCCTCGAAGGCCCCGTTCCACGCGATCTGTCGACGGTCGAATTAGTCAAACGAGACGGTCTCGTTGCATGCCGTTTCCCATTCGCGCCAGTAAACAAATGAGATTCTTTGATACCTGACGAGGAGAGGAACGGCGAGAGGCAGAGGCGATGTTTGTTTAAAATTTTTCTTTCTCTCAAGGATCGCGATTTTTAATTCCGTTCGACCTCCGAGCAACGGAAATAATCCAACGATTGCAATTTTTATTCTCGTTCCGACAGATGCAAATAATCGCGTTGAAAAAATGAGGGATATTTTCTTTTTTTTCGGATATTCTTCATTTCTATGACATCCGAGAAATATGATAGAAATAATGGCGTCGAAGACAGTTATTAAACTTTGTTTCTTTCCAAGAAAAATCTTATTTTTCTATTTATTTCTAGAGATAGAAATTTGTTTAAAATCCACGCGATTAAATACCAATTCGAGTGCTTTGTAATTAAAATGAAAGGAATTTTTGAAAATCGAGTTAGCCTATCTTACCTGCGAATTACTAATCTATTATTCGTATTTCGTAGAATAATTCACGGAATATTTCGAACGCAAAAAGCGTTATTTAATAATCAATTCCAGAATCGAGGTAGCTCTACGTATTTTCCCTTTCGCGTGTTTATATCCGCGACTTCTGATAGATTTTTCGCGAATCCGTTTTCTATGTAGAAATAGAAAAGAGGGAAAAAATAAGAGAATAATTATCCGAATATAATTATGCATGGAAATTGGCGAGGATAATGGAGGTTGGAGCGTATTTAGGTAGAGCGTTGACGTGCCGATCGCTCTCGATTATTTCCAGCGAGCCGATCCCCGATTTCGATCGCGCCGGTTGGTCCAGGCTCAATTATTCACGCGTTCCCGGCCACGGCTGAACCTGCATGCAGGATGCGCGTGCAATTTTAATTCAACGCGGAGAAATTGCCGCGCTATCGATTAAGCCTCAGCCCCCGCGCCGCAGCTGGGGCCCGCGCGGATTAGAAGACTTCCCGAGAACGCTTGCGAGCCAGCCGGAAAGCGGCGCGGAACTTTTAAGGCCTCCGGATTTGCCGGAACACCCGCTATGAATCTCCGACCTTCTGCCAGTCCTCCTGCCTGCCGATCATCCTTCCCAACCTAACCCAAACCCTGCCGAACCTAACACAGCCAGAAAATGCCATCGCCGGGTTCCATTTTCCATCCCCAACCACTCCAACGATGGTTCAATCGCGAAATCGAAGCTCGAGGCTCGAAAACCTCGCGACCTGCTCCTCTCGCGTGCTGATGTTAACCTACCACGAGGTAGACGAAGAAACGGAGGAGAGAAAACTCCAAAGGAAGGTAAACGAAGTAGACGAAGATGTGGAAAAATGATGACACTGAATTTTAACGAAAAATTTGGAATTTGATTGGGTTAGGGTTGATATTCTTATTGTTAATCTACCACGAAGTAGATGGGGAAAATGAAGAAGAGAGAGACAGAGCTCCAAAGTAAGGTAGATGAAGTAAACGAAGATGTGGAAAAATGATGACACTGAATTTTAACGAAAAATTTGGAATTTGGTTGGGTTAAGGTTCATATTCTTATTATTAAACTACCACGAGGTAGATGGGGAAAATGGAGGAGAGAGAGCTCGAAAGGAAGGTAAACGAAGTAGACGAAGATGTGGAAAAATGATAGCACTGAATTTTAACGAAAAATTTAGAATTTGGTAGGTTTAGGGTTGATATTCCGGACAGAGATGAAGGAAATTTGACGAAAGCGAGTGTCCAGGGATAATGAAGGTTTTGCAGCTGAAAATTTGTCTGCTTTATAAAAATTCGGACGATGGAGTCTAGTACTTCATCTAGTACTTCAATATAATAGAAAGGGACTGTTGATGATGTAGTTAAATGTCAGCTAAATGTTTAAACGGATATCTATGCGATACACGAATCTACAAATATAATAATTCTCCAGTCGAATAAAGTAGGTTCAAGAATAATTTCTCGCGTTATAATTTTTGCATAATGCGAATGCAAGTTGCAACCACTACTCCCCTGCCTAGTAAAAAGTTCTCAGCCAGAAGCACGATCTGAAAAACGCGTCTTCCTCTATACCCTCAATTACCATGCCACGAAATCATCGACCTAGCTGAATCCCACCACGTGGCATCCCCAGAAGCAGCCGAACAATGGCCATCAACCACCCCAAACCACCCTCTATCCGCCCGTCTCGCAAATAGCCAGTTATCGAGACGATAACTCACGCACACCGAACCCCTTGTTTCTCACCGACACCCCCTCCATCCCGTTCCTCGTTTATACCCCGTAGCATCGAGCCGCGAATCAGAAGCGGATCCGCGGGATGTCTCATTAGGACGAGGGAAACGGCCGTGCGAGGTCAGCAGACGATGAAATTCCTGAACCGCGTGTTGCATAGTTCTGCAGGCCTATTTTCGTCCTGTACCGCTTGCTATTATTATCCCGCTGCCGCGAGAAGGGCGGAAGAGGGAAGAAGAGGACGCGAGGCGAGGATTCGGAGCGGGAAAGAGAATCCGCCGCGCGTGTGAATAGCAGCGTTTAACCCCTCTGTCCCCCTTCGAGCCGAGCCGAGCGAATTTTAAAACGCGGGTACACGCACGTGTGAGCCGAATTTGTCCACCGATCGCGAAAACCTTCCGCACTCCGCGAGTCCAGATCGAATATCACGGTCTAGCCGTGTATTTCGAGGCCCGCGCTGCCGATCTACCGACACGCCGCGATGGACACCCCCTAAATATAGTGCGGCAAGATTTCCGTACCCGAACCGGCACCAGAAACCCATTGTCACCGAGTCGAAAGCGCTCGGGAACAGGTGAAATTAAGTAGCCGGCTGATTTAGGCTATCGATCACAGCCAGCCACGCCGCCGAGATAAGCCGCAATGCGTCAATTATGTAATGAACATTAAGCACACGGATTCGCCTGATTTCCTAATGTCCGCGAATATGGGACGCTGCGAATCGCTGATGCGTCGTTATTCGATGTCGCTGGTTCTTCTTGGTTCCAGGTGAAACGGAAGTCGCAGAGAATTTGCTTTCGCGGGGTGTCGATCGAGAATTGTACCAAGATGCACGCTACCATGGTGTTTCGTGGTGGTATTGTAGTCCAAAGTGCGTTGGAAAATAGGACACGTCGATTTAGAGCTTTTCTACATCGTTATTCGCTGTCGCTGGTTCTTCTTGGTTCCAGGTAAATCGGAAGTCGCGGGGAATTTCCTTTCGCGGAGTGTCGATCGAAAATTGTACCAAGATTCACGCTACCATGGTGTTCCATAGTGGTATTGTAGCTCAAAATGCATTGGAAAATAGGACACGTCGATTTAGAGCTTTTCTACATCATTATTCGCTGTCGCTGATTATTCTTGGTTCCAGGTGAAACGGAAATCACGGAGAATTTGCTTTCACGGGGTGTCGATCCCAGGATGGACGCTACGATGGTGTTCCATGGTGGTATTGTATCCCAAAATGCGTTGGAAAATAGGACACGTCGATTTAGAGATTTTCTGTAGAAGCGCAAAATCGTGGTCCATGGATTTTTAATAATTTTAACTGTATTAACAATTCTTATCGCGTGTTCATGGTTTTGTTCATGATGGAATGTCAGACGAACACCAAGCCTAATTTAAAGCTTGATTGACATTTGTAAGACTGTAATATTAGTATCTTGGTATATTTAGAAAATTGTATTCTTATTTCAACAACGTTTCACGTCGAAATTTCACCACCATATGGCTTGCGAATTTTATCATAAACCCCTACGTCTGTTTCCAAAGAACACCCATAATTATTCCATAGTACAAAATCAATCGAACAACGATCTCGTTTCACGAGCTACCTTGGAGATGCGTGAACGTAGAATTATTCGAAACAACTCGGACGCAACACGGATATTAAACCAGCACGTTGAACCGTTGCCATCGGTCCCTGGCTGATATTTATTCCATACTAATCAGCCTGAACGGGAATAAAACGATGGCCACGGCGAGAAATTATCCGGTAATCTCGTGGCCGATCTCGCAGATACGGAGTACTCGACTAATCGAAAGTTCAACCATCCCATTACGCTCGTTAATCGTATCCCTGACAAATGTTGCGAGAGGTATTCGCGTATTCCGAGTGACGCGCAAAAATAGACACAGTCGATTAACCTGATTTCGACGGGGGCGCATTATCACGGTAGGATAAAACAGGGTAGATCGATCGGGATCCGAGCCGATCCGAGCCGTCCCGCGATTATTCTCAGTCGGATTCGCACGACGAGAGGTATTCGCGAAAAAGGGGTTCGCAGCAGAGAGGGTATTACGCTTCGCTTATGTCACGCTCGGCTACGTCTTTTTTTCCTTTTTTTTTTTCCTCCCTCCCTTTTTATTTCGTCTGGACTAAAGCGGCGTGACATTTTACACGGGAACACGTCTGTTCCCGTTAATCAGCGGCGCGCGAAAAATGAGCCGACGCCGGAGGCGCCACGACTAATGAATTTACGAGAAAATCCGGCAATTCCGCGCACACGTGCCGCACAGACGAACTCGAATTTCCATTCCGTCCCACGGTCGCCTAGAAATCCCGCGCCCCGTTCCCTCAAAAGAGCCCCGGCTTTTCTCTATTCTACGCCGTTTGAAATTCCCGCCGTTATTCGTTAATCGCGTTAAAGTCCGCGGAAGCCATCGCGGTGATATTCCTTGGTTCTTTAACCGTCCCGAGTATCCGAAGTGTGAACGGAATTATCGAACGGAGATACTTCGTGTCTTTAAAATCCAAAAATTTTACTTATACATCTAATAAAACTCGCTCGAAACCACTCGGAAATCTAAGCTCGTAAACGATGACGATAACGAGTTAAAAAAAAAATCGAATACGTCGACTAGTAGAATTATAAAATACTCGCGTGTTTATTTCTCGTAAGATTTAGAAGAAACCGATAGAAAATTAAAAACGCTAAGGACGATAGGTGATTTGAAATTCGTTGCGATTAATTCCACGCGCAAATGATTAAGGACGGAGCAGCGACAGAAAAAGGAGAAAAAGGTAAAAAGGGGGCAAGCGAAATGGGCCGATAAGCTGGTACATTATCGTAATAAAAAATGCAACATCCCCGTGCAGGCACGTGGAACGCGAACGCGTGTAGGTAGAGGGCGCTTATCTTACGCAACTACGTTTTAATAATATGTATCCGGCGTAAAAACACGCGACGATTGCACGGTACCGGGCGGCATGTATAAGTAAGCGAATCCGGTGGCACGAGCAGCGGGCACCGAGTTATCGATCGGACGGTCGCCTAGAGAATGTCTCGAGGGAGGAACCCGCAGGACACGTGAGTTGCCCTCTTAGACCGAGCGTAACCGAGCGGCCACGGCGGATGCCGAAGCCTAGACTCCCCCCTTCGACCCCCTCCTTCGACCCCCCGCGCGTATCGGCCAACAGACATTTCTCTAACGAGCCACCGGGAGAACTGTCACGTCTGTCTTGGGACTAGGCAATCGTACTACGGAGTTATAGTTTCTGCACGCGTCTCCGCACACACCGGGGAGACCTCGAGACTTTTCAACGATGACACGATTCTAGGGAAATGCAAGCGCGCACAGTGAGTATATAGGTTACCGCGAGGCTGGCAGAAGATGCGGGGAATGTTTTCGGGAAATGGGACTGCGGCGTGAGGGGTAAAGCGTAGACTGCGTGGAATATGCTCCCCGAGTGGAAAGTGGCGCCGTAATGAGTACGTTTGGCAGATGGAATCGGGGGAAGGGAAGCGAACGGTGGCCTGGCATCGGGAAACCGACGAGTGGAGCGGAGGTTAGGTTGGGAGACGTTTTTAGGGAATAATTTTAGGGAATAGAGAACATGGGGACGAATCGTTGACTCTAGGAATTTCGTTACTCTATTTATCGCGAATTCTTACTTAATAGAAGATTCGGTTCTCACTTAGACGCGTATGGTGACGACTTTGACCTCCAAAAAGCGAATGGCGGTAGCGCGGTATCGGAAAACCGACGAATGGTACGAAAGTTAGGTTAGATAATGTTTTTTAGGGAATAATTTTAGGGAATAGCGAACGTGGGGGACGAATCTTCGATCCTGGGAATTTTGTTATTCCATTTAGCTTCTTTCTTTACTTACACGCGTGTGTAACGACTTAAACCTCCGAAAAGTATCATTTCGAAGCACCGTTATTTAACTACAAAAAATCAAGCATCGGGAAAATTTTCAATTCTAGCAATTCTATAAAAGTCTGTACGCGTGTTAAATAAGCGCAGTGAAAGGGGTTAACGAAATACGATAAAAGCAGTCAGCCTAGGAGATCAGCTGATTGATAAAACTATGGAACGGAAAGGAAGAAAAAGGCGAGCAGCGAGGGATCTAAAACGGTCCGAACGGGAAAACCGATACAGACTCCGTCTTCTTGGTCCAAAAATCGTAGCCAAGCCAAACCTGTTGGCAATTTTCCATCGGGGAATCGATCGGCGGAATGGTAACAAGCCCAAGGGAGGGCAAGGCAGGGCCGAGAGAGTTTGGCGAAAATGCGAGCTCACGAATGGCAAATATTTGCCGAAAGTTCGACTCGGTATTTCCCGATGATTTTTTTCCATTTCCACCGGGTTGCCGTTTCTCTAGCATGGCTGGAGAGGGGGCCAAGAGGGGAACGAAAGGGTGGAACAACGCGTACCTGGAATACGCGAAAGGAAAGGACGGTCGTAGGTCTTCGGTAATCCGCGACATCGATCTGACCGGGTGAAACTGCAGGGCCAAGTATGCGTCGCGGCGCATAATAATTAGAAGGTATTAACGAGCGCGTTAATTAATCGCGCGGAGCGGCGCGATGGGGCGCACGGTCAACGACCGGCCGGCGA
>NIJG01000031.1:4103084-4144259 GCA_002201625.1 Euglossa dilemma | reverse complement strand
TTTTATATTATATCCCTGTTTTCTCCCGGACAATAATGGTGATCTACGCCATATAACGAATAAACAAATTAATCGATGGATCTACGTTTGCGCGTGTCTGTGTACCTTCGAGTCATCGAGCCGAATTATTTCCGGATTATCGGTAGCAGATCCGAGGAAGATGGCGAACTGTTAAAACGGCAGGCTGCTAACGCGAACCTGTTGAACGGGAAATTGCTGGATTTCGCGGGATTATCGTCGCCACGGGTTCGTTAACGACCCTCGAAACCGTGATCCCCGATCCCGAGCCCACTCGCGAGGGTTTTTAACACCGGGGTACCGCGGTTCCGCGAACACCCTCTCTAAGAAAAGCCTTTCCGTTTTCAGGGTACAGAAATCTCCTTGATCCGCTGTTTGCTACCCGCGTTACCGCTCTGTCGCGCGTATTTTCAGGTAAAACGTGTAAAAGATCGAAATAAGGATCTACTACTGTTGCTTGATAGCATTATTATTGCGCTAGAAGAATTTCCTCGCGGTGAACAACGAAATTCGAAGCTTTTCTTATATCTTTGTATCCTCGCTAACGCTTTTAACCCTTTGACTATTGTCAGAAAACAGAAATTTTGCGTTTGCGATACTGAGAGCGCCTATAGGCTATAGTCCAAATGGTTAAAAGGATAAAAAATCTTTATAAGAAAGTTAAAAGAATATTTGATTTGTTGTGCTATATCGGAAATATGTTTTCTATATCAAAAAAGACAAGTAGGATTAGGAAATCGTATGAAAAAATATTTTAACTGTTTTCTTATATAATATACCTACGAAACTATATATTATAAATTCATAATCACAGTTATTGGAAAAGTTCGCTGTAGTGAAAGGGTTAACAATGAAACGAAGAAAGTAAAGCACGTGTTTGGATTAGGTTATCGAGTTACTTGGTGTATAGTTATTCTCAATATATTTATCGTTTCGTTATTTAGGTTATGATATTAAAACAAATGGCGACTGACAATCGCCACTCGAGTGCAAAGGGTTAACGTATAAATAAATCACGTATGCATGCATCGCGTTAGCTTCAAAATACGCTGTTATTTCCCACAACCTTGTTGTTCAATGATTCAAAGCCATTCGAACAACCCTTCTTTCCCCATAAATCGTGTTCTAGTTAAGACATGTCATTTACAAGTATTTAAAGTCTATTTCTGAAACAAAGATCTACATATGTAACATACACGTGCATCGTAAACACTGGAAACTACCGGGTGCAGTGTTATTTCTTCGCGTGATTGTTAAAGCAACCCACGCGACTCGCAACCTTTCCATTCATCCATCCGAAGCTTCCTCTGCCATTTGGACAGCCCTTCTTTCCCCATAAACCGTATGCTCGTTTACATATGTCACGTAAGAATAAATCGAATTCTATTTCGGGACCGAAAGGTAGCAATAAAGATCCACCGCTACTCGATACTATTATTAAGAACCAGTTACGTATACGAGTACGTATGTAACATATGCATGCATCGCATTATCTTCCAGCAACACTGGAAAGTATCGAATACGCTGTTATTTCCCACAATCTTGCCGTTCAGTCATCCAAAGCTATTCGAACAACCCTTCTTTTCTCATAAACCGTAATCTTGTTAAGATATGTTATTTACAAATATTTGAAATCTATTTCAGGAACAAAGATCTACATATGTGACACACACATGCATTGTAAACACTGGAAACTATCGGATAAGCTATTATTTCCCACAACCTTGCTGTTAAACGATTCAAAGTTATTCGAGCAACCCTTCTTTCCTCATAAACCGTATTCTCGTTAAGATATGTTATTTACAAATATTTAAAGTATATTTCAGGAACAAAGATCTACATATGTGACACACACATACATTGTACACAATGGAAACAATCGAATACGCTTTTATTTCCCACAATCTTGCCGTTCAGCTATCCAAAGCTATTCGAAAAATCCTTCTTTTCCAATAAACCGTATTCTTGTTAAGATATGTTATTTACAAATATTTGAAATCTATTTCAGGAACAAAGATCTACATATGTAACATATACATACATCGTAAACACTGGAAACTATCAGATAAGCTATTATTTCCCACAACCTTGCTGTTAAACGATTCAAAGCTATTCGAGCAACCCTTCTTTCCTCATAAACCGTATTCTCGTTAAGATATGTCACTTACAAATATTTACAGTATATTTCAGAAACAAAGATCTATATATGTAACATATACATACATCGTAAACACTGGAAACTATCGAATACGTTGTTATTTCCCACAACCTTGCTGTTCAACGATTCAAAGCTAACTCTGCCATTCGAACACCCTTCTTTCCCCATGCACCGTGTTCTCGTTTCGCACACTCGGTTTCCTTTGAGAGCCAGGATTCCGTGCGATCGTTGCCATTAGCCGACACGCGAGGCTTTGCGAATTTTTCGCGGCCATTACGCGGCCGTTCCGACGCGTTTTGGTTCCGTTTTCGACTCGCAAAGCGGAAAAGCGCGGAGCGAGCAACGGCCGGCGAAAATATCGCCTTTGAGGATCGTAAAAAGCGTGGAGAGCCTCGTAGTTCCCGCGATCGCGATTCCCTAGGGGATAATATAAATCCACTAGCAGAATAATGCCTGGAACCAACCGATCGAGCCGTATCCTTCACGAATCGAGGCGTTTCGAATTTTTCGCGGCCGTTCCGGTGCGTTTTGGTTCCGTTTTTGGCTCGCGAAGTGAAATAAGCGCGTAGCGAGCGATGGCTGACGAAAATGTCGCGTTCAAGGACCGTAAAAAGAGTGGAGAACCTCCTAATTCCCACGATCGCAATCCCCTAGTGGATAATATGGATCCCCTAGTGGATAATATGAATCCCCTAGCAGGATAATGCATGGAACCAACCGATCGAGCCGTATCCTTCGCGAATCGAGGCGTTGCGAATTTTTCGCGGTCATTACGCAGCCGTTCTATCGCGTTTTGGTTTCGTTTTCGGTTCCCGGAGCGGAAAAGCGCGGAGCGAGCAACGGCTGACGAAAATGTCACGTTCAAGGACCGTAAAAAGAGTGGAGAACCTCGTAATTCCCGCGATCACGATCCCCTAGTGAATAATATGGATCCCCTAGCAGGATAATGTCGCTTGGAACCAACCGATCAAGTCGAATCGCGAAAAATCTTCCAAGATTGCTAACAGCCCCGCGCGAATCCAGTCGTGGATGAAACGCGTCGGCTTTCCCTCGCTTTTCTCCCCATATCTCCCCATCTTTTACAGTCTCGCGCAATTTTGAATCCCGAGACAACTTCCACCGGATTCTCGAAGAATTCTATTTCGCTTCCTCTGACGCTTCGTCCGTTCAAAGAAGCGGAAGATTGGATCGGAAAGGACGCGAGTCCAGGTTAAATCCGAAGTCATTTTTTCCTCTGTTTATCGAACGAAATGAAATAGAATAGAAATATAGGCGTGGAGACCCGTGGAAAATAAATTTCCTTCGTCGTTACACCTCAATTAACAAACAGCAGTAAAAGAATCGTGAAATAATATCACGCGAAGAAATTACCGTTCTCCTGGATGATCGTAATCGTTTCGTGATTCATCGCCTTCGAACGATCATGTTTTCCACCGTTTAAAGTAACAACGGATTTATCGATCATTCTCCTGTAAACACGAGTGTAATTGGAGGAATCGATGGCAATGCTTAGCATTCTGAACCCGTGAAATCAATCAACGCTATTCGCGTTTCTCTTCGCCCGATATCCTCCTCCACCCTCTGTTCCATTTTTAAATTCCTCTCGTTTCATTCCCACGTCTTATCGGTAAAGTCTTATCGTTACCGTTATTACCGTTGTTATTATTTCGCGATGCGAAACACGCCGCGGGTAATTCTCGTTTCGATTACAAGCCGGATAAAATCCGAGAAGAAAGGCTATCTTTTCCAAACGATTCAACGCGAGCGATTGTCAAATCCTATTTATTTTCTCGCTCCGGTTTGTTGACACCCTCTTGTTTCATTTTTTTTATTTTCTTTCATTCCCACGATAAAGTGTTCGCCGCGGAAAGTGTCGCACGTAACTCGCGTCCCGATTACAAGCGGGATAAAATCCTGCGAAGAAGGCTATCTCCTTCGAGCAATCGCGCGAGCGATTACCATTTTCTATTTATTCTTTCAATTTTTCTCCACACCTGACCCGACGTCCCATTTTTATTCCATTGCCGCGATAATATCGCGACTGTTATCGTTATTACCCGGTTATGTTAAATGTCGCGCGTGACCGGATTGGTGGAAATTCGTGGGAAAAAGGCCATCATCCCGGATCGAATTTCCACGCAACGTTCAACAAAACACTCGGCTCATCTTGACAGCTTCTAATCGTATAAATAGCCGTGATCTCAGCAGAGAGATATATTTATTGCAAAGGAACGACGCCTCGCCGAGGCCGAATTCACGGAGAAAACAGCCGGTGAAATTTCCTTCGAAATTTCATTAATTTATTTATCAGCGAACAGACCGAGTGATTCCTAACGCGAGTGACGATTGTCTGAACGATTTCTACGACGNGAAATTTCCTTCGAAATTTCATTAATTTATTTATCAGCGAACAGACCGAGTGATTCCTAACGCGAGTGACGATTGTCTGAACGATTTCTATGACGCTTGGAATTGCGTTGTAAACAGTTTGTATGAAAAGGAATGTCAAGGAACGAGAGGGTTAGTTCCGAGAGTCAGATTTGCGTGAGAATCGGTCTCTGAGAGTCGTTTGAGAGACTCTATTTTCCGTAGCCAGTTGTGTCATCGTGTTTTCTGGTAAATGTCGTCGAGGAAAGAAAGTTTTTTCTTTGTCGCGTCAATTCCTGCGTTAACGGCCTTCGCGTAATCGGTCTCGCGTCTTGGAATTTCCAATTACGCAATCCGAAACTTTCAACGATCTTGCTACGCGTCACACGCTACGTCTCGAACCGATACGAGCTACGAAATTCCCGTTCTCGGACTTCGTTCCTGCTTTGTAGATCTTCCACGCTTTCAAACCGATTTTCCCGCGCTTCGCTCCACTTCCGCTTTCACCCACGAAATTCACGCGCCACGCGACGATAAAGGAGATCGTGTGTGAGAAACAAGTCAGAAGGACTCGTATATAAAGGACATATAAAGGATCAAAAGTGTACTCGACGCAGTTTCAAAATAATTGAGCACACAAACTGTTGAAAATGTTAAAATGATAATTGAAAATCGCTATCTTTGTATTGAAAGTTTGTGTATCTAGAGATAGATATGACATTTAGTGGACGGTTGGCCATTTTGGACGTCTTTTGTTTTCTAATTTATTCTAATGTAACCGTTAACACGTGCTTTGGAATAAAGAATTATAAAAATAATATCACCACGCGTGATTCATTAAATCGAGGAACTCTAACAGGAAAAAGTGAAAATATTTCGTAGAATATAAAGATATAATATTCCAAAATATAAGAAATTTTTCTTCGATCTTTCGCAAGAAACTCGTCGTTCCGTTCTAGAGATACTAACACGCGTTTCCGCTTTTAAATAAACGTCTTAAAGGCAAAATTGTTATTCGCGAAATTGCAGTACAGTGCAATTGCATTACAGTACAGTGTAACCTCGCTGTTTCATCTTCGTTAGCGAAGATAAACTTAAATAACGAATTGCATATTACCAATGTCACCATAATGGCGACAGCGGAGTGCAAAGGGTTAATATCCCGACAATTAAGACGAATGGAGTCTTCTTGTTTGCTCGTGTTTGCCTAGTGACAGCGCTTCTAACTCCTTTTACCCCGTTTTCAATTTTATTTCATAGATTCTTCCTTCAGGATTCTCTTCATTTCGCGACGCACGTTGCGCCGGGGTTTCGAACAGTTCAGATGATCGTTTTTTCGCGAATAATTTCGTTTCCGGTTGCGGGGACCGTGGGAGAAATGGCGGTCGGGAACGGAGAGGTCGCAAAGACGTGGGAAGATCGGGGAAAAACGGGGCTCGTGGATATGCGCTCGTGCAGGGAATTGGCATTTCCCTGGTTGGTTCCCGATAGAGCCAATATTTACCCACGGTTTTAATGTCAGCGTAGGCCGTTGCCAAAACTAACATACGAATAGGTTTGCCCGTAAGCACCAATACCGTTCAGGAGACTCGGCTCGATCGGATCGAATCAGCACCGATATAGATCCCAGAGATTCCGGATCTCTTAGACGATCATCCAGTGTCATCGCGAGACTTTGCGGCGAAGAATGATCCGCCAGGTGCCATTCCGAGCTTTGAATTTACGTCGCGGGGTTAATGACACGGTTTCTCGGGATTTTTTAGAAAAATTCGATAAATAAGATTTGTGCAAATCAGGAGGAAACAAAGAGAAAATGAATCTTAAAGAAAATCGAGAAAAGCAGATGTTAGCGGTGGTTTTATTACTTTAGTTACTAATAGTTCTCTCGATAGATAAACTAGGTTATAAATAAAATTTGAAGAAAGAGAAATATGACAAGTGGCTTATATTTAAACGAAGATTGTATGCGAATTATGAGAATACGGAATTTTTATTTGTAATTTGAGAAATGTGCGACTGAACCGTGAACTGTGAAAGAAAGGTTTTGTAGTGCAATGTAATTGTAACGTTCTTAAGATTTAAGAAATTAAGGACAAAGTCGTTCAGTTCCTTACAAGAATTTCGACAGAAACGATACATCTTCCACGATTAATAAAATACAAGTCAACAGCAAAGTATACAACATTATTCTTTTATAAGTAGAATCGAAAAGTCCAATAATCTTCCATTTCAATTCATGCTCTGGTCTCGGTAGAAGCCGATGTACGATAAATCGAGTAATTATCGTGATACATAGGATAGAGATGCGAGATAGTTTGGCACTTGGGCCAAAATGGCACTGTCAATGATAAAAATAAGAGTCCTGTTTCGTCGGCGCCAAGAAAACCTAACCGAAAGATCTTCCATTCTCCCATTGACCCTGTATCGTCAAATATCCTTTGGTCCCTTTGTCTTCATCAATATTCCATATTCCCTTTATCCAATTCACATCACCAAACACCTCCAACCTCCTTATTTTCCGCAAATACCGAATCTATCCCCTAATTCTTCCCTATAACAAACTCTTCGTGGAAAGATTATAGACTACTAGCAAATATAACAGCATCATCCAATATTCCACCTTCGCTTTATCCAACTCGCGTTATCAAACATCTCCAACCTCCTTATTTTCCGCAAATACCGAATCTATACCCTAATTCTTCCCTATAACAAACTCTTTGCGGAAAGAACATAGACTACTTGCAAATATAGCAGCATCATCCAATATTCCACCTTCGCTTTATACAAATCGCGTCATCAAACACCTCCAACCTCCTTATTTTCTTCAAATATCCAATCTATCTCCTAATTCTTCCCTATAACAAACTCTTCGTGGAAAGAACTTAGGCTACTTCGCAAATATAGCAGCACGTTCATCGAACTTGTTCCCATATCCTACATCATTCTTTCGCCAAAATCGTCTTTAATTCCCTTCGTTCCATCGTTCCCTCGATACGATAACCTGGACAACTTGGCACACGCAAGCGTTTCGCTCGCATTTATCCAATTCGTTTCCGCATCCTGCACCCTTCTCTCGCGCCAAAAGCGTCTTCAATTCGTCGCGTTTGCAGCTGATTCTCACATCACTAAATACCTTCAACTTTCTTCTTTTCCGCAAATACCCAATCTATCCTCTAATTCTTCCCTATAACAAACTCTTCGTGGAAAGAACTTAGGCTACTTCGCAAATATAGCAGCACGTTCATCGAACTTGTTCCCATATCCTACATCATTCTTTCGCCAAAATCGTCTCTAATTCCCTTCGTTCTCATCGTTCTCTCGATACGATAACCTGTACAACTTGGCACGCGCAAGCGTTTCGCTCGCATTTATCCAATTCGATTCCGCATCCTGCACCCTTCACTCGCGCCAAAAGCGTCTTCAATTCGTCGCGTTTGCAGCCTGACGGTAAATCCTCATCGAATACGAGAACTTGGACAACCTCCTGTGTATCGCGCGTTGGTGCGCGTTTGTCCCGCGTCGATTCATCGAAGCGGATTGTCAAACGCGTTCGCGTGTACCACCCGAGTCTTTTCAGCCCGACGATTCGTTAATCGGGAACGAAGCCATCGCGAGGAGATCGGTGATTGATGAACCGAGCGGATCCGGACTGAAAGGATGAGAAAGACTGCAACCCCGGCGTAATTATAATCAGCCGGCGATGATACCCGGCTGAATATCCGAAATATGGGACGTCTGTTTGCAGGCGGTCGCGGGGATAACCGTAATCCGAGGCCGCGAATCGCCGATGTGTATGATCGATGTAAACGTGGCCGTGTAAACAGATGTACCTCGGACTCGTGATCGATAGCCCTGTGCACGGAATTCCCGTTTCAACACGGCAATCCTTTTCGCCACCATTTTTTCCCTCTGCAGCGACTGACAAATCGTTTCGGATCCTCGGATTTCTATTTCTATTCTTATTTCGATCCTCGGATTTTTGTTCCTGTTCTTATTTCGATCCTTGGATCCCCGTTTTTGGGACGATAGACGTCTACAACGCTGATTAGCCAAAGGAAAGCAGAATCGAATGATTGCAACTGGTTACAACGAAGCTTGGTTCACGCGAAAGTAAGAAATTCGCGTAATTTTATAATCAAGCTAGCCTTTTTTTCTAAAAGAAGCGAATGTGATATGAATTGTGCACGGATTTCGCGTTTCATCCCAGCAATCTTTTTCGCTACCATTTTTTCCCTCTGCGGCGACTGACAAATCGTTTCGTATCCTCGGATTTCTATTTCTATTCTTATTTCGATCCTCGGATTTTTGTTCCTGTTCTTATTTCGATCCTTGGATCCTCGTTTTTGGGGACGATAGACGTCTACGACGCTGATCGGTCGAAGGAAAGTAGAATGAAATGATTGCAACTAGTTACAACGAAGCTTGGTTCACGCGAAAGTAAGAAATTCGCGTAATTTTCTAATCAAGCTAGTCTTTTTTTCTAAAAGAAGCGATTGCGATATGATAGGCCAAGTTTGGATGATGGAGGAGTGAAAATCGGAATTCGCGAAATTTTCGCGAGGACTTTGAGAAATTAGGAGTTGGGATCACTCGTTTCACTTCAACGTATCTTCTGTGTTGATTCGTAAATTAATTTGACGAATTTAAATGAAATTCTAAGTCGAGATCATACATTCTACTCGGAGCTTAAATTATTCTTATATGGCTGGAAGAATCCGAGACAAGATTAAAGATACACAGAAAGGTTGATGGACGAAACTATCTTTTACCGAAATCGGGATCCCGGAGAATCAGTTGGCCGGAAGGTTAAAAATCGCGTGAAACGGGTTAGTCGTTCGGTTGGAAACCGATCGTCTCGATCCGGTATCATTATCCATGCGGAAGTTCGTTAAGCTAGCGATGAAATTAATCGTCGTACTAATCGAATCAGCGCGGGGTATTCATAATAGGTTTAATCCCGGGGCAAAAGTGTTGTAACCGGCGTTACAATCGGTCGCGGGTTAACTCGCGCGGCCTTAATGAGTTTCCATTGAGCGGAACGCGTTTTGTAACTGCGAGCAGGTCGGCCATTGCCGATCGCGCAGCGAAAAACCAAGCCTCGCCATTGCCACCGGATGAAATCGAACGGCGGGATCGTAATTAAATTCCGACGAGGACGGGGCGAAACTGCGACGAAAATCGGAGAAAATGACGGCGAGGCCGTGGATGGGAAACAACGATAAGCTATCGTCGCTCGAGAAAGAGATAAAACAAGGGGATAAATCGATCGATATCGCTCTGAATTTATTATCCTGCATTTATTCCCGTGGAACAAAAACGCGATGCGATTTTGTCATCGAGCCTCCTTCTCTTTTCTTCCGCTTTTCTTCTATTTTTTTTTTTAATAAATTCTTAACACGCGACACTTTATCACGCGTCCAGACCACATATATCCAGAGTTGTAGCGTGACGCACAGAGAAACGCTTCTACACCCTCCGCGATAAATCACCGAGCAGAGGGAGAGAGGGGGCCAGAGCTTCCTCGTAAATTCTCAAGTCTCTCTCGCCTTTTAAACGTTGAAAAAAATAAACCAAAGCTTTCCGGTACTCCACTGGATAACTTCGGATCGTTCCGCGATTTTAAAATCCTCCATCGGCCAGAATTCGGTTTCTAACATCGAGGATCTATCGTAATCAGTCGTTATTTCGACGATTACGTGGAAATGCGAGAGAAACGGACGTTTAATTGTATCTTCTAAAGAGATATCTCGTGGACGATCTCGGAAGATCGTGAGTTCACGCTAGAAGTTGCTTTACGTTGTTATTAACGTAGAAAGGCAAGCTTATTTGCGACTATTTTCTTTAGAACATTGTATTTGTGCTATTCTAAACGGTAATATATAGTATAATATATCCTAGCAATATTATCAAATCGTAAATTTAACTAATTAGTACCTAAACAGAATATTATTCCAATAAAATACACGAGTCTCGAGCACTTGCTGGTATAGGAACAAGGTTCAACAACCCCATATTATCCAACTTATTAGCAAACGCATTGCTACATCTAGTCCCCAATCAGACCCAGAACCAGACCCAACCCAAACCGAAAAAACATCAGTGAATTTCTCCATAACGATCCAATCTCGACGGAAACGTCGTTTTAATCAGACACACCCCCACCGCGTAACGACGGCGAATGAGGAAACAAAAAGCTCGAGACACGATTCGTAGGACCGACGAAAGCTCCGAGGAACGAACGAACCCCGTTCTCCAAGTCCCTAGCTAGGGAATAACGGTTCGTTAATCGAATCTACCCTGTCCTCCAGCACGAACGTCGCGGAACGAGGGAAAGAGTCCTCTTCCTCTTCTTTCCTCTCGTCCTGTCCCGTCCACGAGACGATTCGATGCGAAATCGATGGACGATATAAACGGCGAGCGATTCGCTCGTCGTCCACCGTGGCAGAAGCGTTGAATTATTCAACTCGAAGGCGAGGAAAATGTTTTCATTATGCCGGACGCACGCACACGTGTACGTGCACGGATTCTCTGCAGACTTACCGCGGCTGAAATTAGTCGGATGTCCGAATAATTAGCGAAAATAGTAGACGAGTGATTCGTTTAGGCGAAGAGAGCTGTCTGTAAGTTGGATTTTTATCGACGAATCGGTCTATTTGAGTAAGAGTTAAGATGGAGTCTTCTTGAAAAGAAGTGAAGAAAAATGTGTCGGTATGTTGCAGTTGGAATTTCGAGTTTTGGCGAAGACACAGGCGTCTAGAGAATTAGAAATGAGTTTTTGGAGATGAAGTAAGAGAGACTTTATTCTAGCTGTTGTTATCAAAACGAATCTCGAATCTTTATCGAATACAGAGAGCTCTGACACGAACAAAGCTGCCTGTAAGTTGGATTTTTATCGACAAATCGGTCTATTTGAGTAAAGGGTTGAAATAGAGTCTTCTTGAAAAGAAGTGGTGTCGAAAAGAAGAGACGTGTCGGTATGTTGCAGTTGGAATTTCGAGTTTTGGCAAAGACACAGGCGTCTAGGGAATTAGAACTGAGTTTTTGAAAACGAAGTAAGGGAGGTTGGACTCTAGCTGTTGTTTTCAAGTCGAACTTCGAACCTTTATCGAATACAGACAGCTCTGGCACGAGCAGAGATTGGTCTGGAGAAGAGAAAGACTAGCATCGGAAACGATCGAATCGGAACCCGAATCTTTGCTAAATGCAAACTCCGAAAAATAAAAGACCCCGTTGGAAAGGAATCCGCGAGCATCGAAAACAGTTCGGATAGAACAGCGATTGTTTCGGAATTGAATCGGAATCTTCGCCGAGACAAAATGGAGACCGATTTAACCGAAGAAAACGACCAACATTGGCAAAACGATTAAAGTAGATTGCTCAGTGACTGTTTCAAAATTGGAACTCGGTTCTTTACCGATCGCAAGGTTCTACAAAATGAAGCCGGAAAATTCGATATTCAAACGATCGAATAGAAACATCGACGATGGAATCTTCTGAAACTTTCCAGAAGAAGAACTTCGAAAGAATAGTCTTCTTTTCGAATTTAAAAAACCGTAGATGATCGTTAATGGTTAAGAACTGACTTTCCGAGATCGACAGTATCGAAAAGGCCGGTTTAAATTCGAAAAATGGAAACGAGGAATCAAAGGTTGACGGGAAGACGCGAGGTATAACGAATTACGTTAACGATTAAAGCGGTTCGAGCTAAGCAACGAAGATGCGCGAGCAATTCAATTGTCCAACTTCTCAAGTCGGACGCGGATCTCGCAGCTGAAAAGTTTCGAGATGCCTGGATCGCGGAGGTTCTAGAAATAGATTGCCGCTTGTGTAGTTCTGAATGGGGTTATAGCTGAAAAAGCAGCTCAAAGCGGGAAAAAAGAAACACTTCCACCGTTCAAAAGCCATCGCTAATACCATCCGAGTTCCGTTAACCCGACAATCGCGACGTATCTCGACTGCTTCATCGGCTGGTCGATAATAAACCAGCGTTTCTCCTCTCGCGAGAGTTTGATCATCCGCGAGATGCGTTCCACGATCAAACTAACAGAGCATAGTACAAAACAGTGGATATTTCGAGCGATCGCGAAGGAATCCTAATTTTTCAAGCTCTTCCAGACTTTTCAGGACCTCGTGTTTGTTCGACTCGAGGAATTTTGAAAACTAGTTCTTGTTTCCTAACCGATAAGCGAATCCTCCTAGATCTGATGCTGATGATTCGCGAGATGCGTTCCTCGAATAAACTATTGGGTCGTTTGGTAAGTCATTGCGTTTCTTTTTTTTTTTCTTATGCGGCTGAAGTGTGAAGCTGGCTGTGAAAAAATACAATTAGGTCCTCTTTTGTTGGGAAAAAACGAAATGAGTTTCTAAACGACCTAATAACACAGCCGAACGTTTAAAACGGAGGATATTTCAAGTAATCGCGAAGGAATACCGATTTTACAGGCTTTTCCGGGCCTCGTGTTCGTTAGACTCGAAGAATTTTGGAAACAAGTTCCTGTTTTTTAACCGATAACAGAATCCTCCTAGATCTGACGCTGATAATCCGTGAGATACGTTCCTCGATCAAACTAACGTAGCCGAACGTTTAAAACGGCGGATATTTCAAGTGATCGCGAAGAAATCCCGATTTTCCCGACTTTTTCGAACCTCGTGTTTGTGAGATTCGAAGAATTTTGGGAACAAGTTCTTCTTTCCTAACCGATAACAGAATCCTTCTAGATTTAACGCTGATGATCCGCAAGATGCGTTCCTCGATCAAACTAACGTAGCCGAACGTTTAAAACGGCGAATATTTCAAGTGATCACGAAGGAATCCCGATTTTCCAGACTTTTTCGAACCTTGTGTTTGTTAGATTCGAAGAATTTTGAAAACAAGTTCTTGGTTCCTGACCGATAACAGAATCCTCCTAGATTTAACGCTGATGATCCGCAAGATACGTTCCTCGATGAAACTAACACAGGCGAACGTTTAAAACGGCAGATATTTCAAGTGATCGCGAAAGAATCCCGATTTTCCCGACTTTTTCGAACCTCGTGTTTGTTAGATTCGAAGAATTTTGAAAACAAGTTCTTGGTTCCTGACCGATAACAGAATCCTCCTAGATTTAACGCTGATGGTCCGCAAGATGCGTTCCTCGATTAAATTAACACAGGTGAACGTTTAAAACGGCGGATATTTCAAGTGATCGCGAAAGAATCCCGATTTTTCCGACTTTTTCGAACCTTGTGTTTGTTAGATTCGAAGAATTTTGGAAACAAGTTCTTCTTTCCTAACCGATAACAGAATCCTTCTAGATTTAACGCTGATGGTCCGCAAGATGCGTTCCTCGATTAAACTAACACAGGTGAACGTTTAAAACGGCGGATATTTCAAGTGATCGCGAAAGAATCCCGATTTTTCAGACTTGTCTAGACTTTTTCAGACTTTTCCGGACCTCGTGTTCGTTAGACTCGAGAAATTTTGGAAACAAGTTCCTGTTTCCTAACCGATAACAGAATCCTCCTGGATCTGACACCGAGAACCGCGTAAATATAAACTCGTTGGTTCGATTGTCGGAATTTCCGAGAAACCGGTACGGTTCGTTTGGGAAAATTATTCGAGACCCGACATGGCGGCCGCGTTTTCGCACGGGCGAAAACAAACGGGGATCGGCTGGGCGTGTTTACACGCGCGGACAATATTCTAAATCAGCCGGCCCTAATTGCGAATCCGTGGTGCTGCCGTTCAAATTAGATTCGCTCGGTTTTCGTGGCTGCGCGAAACGCGCAGAGTCAGAAACGGCCATCGAGACCGGCCTTGCAATTTGTACAGATAAACGGGTCCGTTCGCAACGCTGCAGCCTGGCCAACTTCGAGGAAACTTGATTAAACGATCGATGGCAGAGCGGTCGGGATTGTCACGGAATTCGAATCGGTGAGAAAAAGAGGGAAAAAGATCGAGAATAAAATCGAAAGATAAGAGGAGAAAATAAGATAAAATAAGGGAAAATAAAGAAAAATGAAGATCGGTATCGATAGGTGTTAAGAATGAAGATTGGTTGGGATTGTCGAGGAATTCGAATCGGCGAGAAAAAGAGGGAAAAAGATCGAGAATAAAATCGAAAGATAAGAGGAGAAAATAAGATAAAATAAGGAAAAATAAAGAAAAATGAAGATCGGTATCGATAGGTGTTAAAAATGAAGATCGGTTGGGATTGTCGTGGCATTCGAATCGGTGAGAAAAAGATGGAGAAATAAGATCGAAAGATAAGAGAAAATAAGGGAAAATGGAGATCGGTATCGATAAAGTGTTAAGAATAAAGATGATTAAGTAACGCATACCGGCAAGGAAGGGACGAATGGAAAATATTTCTTCGTGCTCGGATACACGTGACCGTAGGTGTACAAAGAGGGCAATATGGCGGTTTAAAGAGAAAAGAAGGAATAACGAAGCGTTGGAAAGGGGTCGAGGAAGTGACACTGTGTAACGCGTGCTGTACGCGTGCTCTACGCTCGGTGTTTATCGACCGTGGCAGCAACTCTCCCAAAAAGACACGGGGTGTGGTCAGAAATTTTCCTTCTTCCGCGGTGTCGCCGCGAAAGAAAACTCCCCGGCTGCGAGTCGAGGTCACTCGGGGTCACGGATGACACGAGACCGATACCCATGCCCTCCTAAGAACACCTATAGAACCTCGAAACTCTGCTAACCTAGAGAAAACCGCGTGACGCTCCCACTTGTATCACGGTCCTCGGTCTACCCTTGGAGAACCGTCCACTTTCCTCCGGTAAAACGACCATACTACGAGCAACGATTAAAAACCTTTATTTAGAATAATTAAATCTAATTTGGAATCGTAAAAATCGAGAAAAACGAACGTAAAAATCTATCGTGATACATATATAAAGTGTAAGGAAAATGGAAGGAAAGTTAAACGGTATGAAGAGACGAAAGGATCGACTGGAGAAGGAAAACAAAGTGGTGGGAAGATCTAGTGACTTTTAGGGACAACGTCGTGCAAGACTGCAACCACCTGCCGTCACCGAGACGAGCACGAGAGAATGTGACGGAAGGATAAAAAGAAAGGAGCCGATCGAATAAGGGCATACCGGCGAAAGAGAAGAGAAAAGCAGAGACAACGAAACAAAGGAAAGAGAGAGAAAGAGAAAGAGAGGGAGAGATAACGAAGGAAAGGTAGAGAGAAAGGGAGGAAGAGTGCGAGAAAGAGGTCGAAGGAGGGGGATGAAGGTAAAAAGCGGCGCGACGACATCGTATTGATTTGGTGACAGATCCGCGTACGATGCGGATGCCTCGTTTTCGACGGTGAGACCACCACGACGGCACAAGGCACGATAGCAAGCGCCCTGACGCTTTATATATAGAGCCTGAGCCACGAGCAGACAGGCCGTGCTGCTTAAATATAGACGAAATGCAACGGGGTGTCTCCCGCGTGCGAGGAAGGAACATAGACGCGTATACGGGACGAAGCGACGAGATCCGCCGCCGAGAAAGACCGAGAGAAAGAGAACGATAAACGGATAACCGAGAGCGGGAGTGGGAAAAAGCGAGAGAAGAAAGAGGCCCTGCATACGTAGAGAATAATCATGGCCGACGACACGGCGTCGTCTGCTACGAGAATCGCGCTCCGGACGGGTCGTCACTCGCATGTCCATCTACGACACGACGAACGGTACCAGGAACCAGCTAATCGCCGACACGGGATACACCACGACACACGAAACGCTCGTGACACGAGCTCGCGTGTAATAAAAACACCACGGTAGAAAATAGAAATACACAAGGAGGAAGAAGAAGAAGAAGAAGAAGAGCGAGAGAGAGAAGAGGCGAGAGAGAGACAGGGAGGGACGAAGCGTGTATACACGAAGGTAGAGAAACGAAGGAAATGTCGTGACACGCGGTAATGTTAAACCGATCTCCCTCTCTCTCTCTCTCTCTCCCTCTTCGTCTCCCTGCACCCGTCGTTCGTTGCTCGCGAATATCGCCAGTGTTATTATTATTTTTTTACTTACTTGCCCAGTTCCTCCTTGAGGTCGTAGTTGTCACTAAACCGCGTGCAAGTGGTCGGAGTAGCCATGCCGAGGTATCGCGATTATTTACCGCACTAACCGAGGAACGTAAGCGCGAGAGCCACTGCCGGCCGCCACTACCGCACACGCTAGGGGAAACTTCGCAGGTCAAATTCGATCAATAGAGGGGAACCGCCGCGGCGCTGGTAGAACACCGGGTAACCGTCGGGTGGGAGGGTCGTCGGGCCGGGCAGAGGGGAGGTGGTTCTGTCCGCGGGAGCCGTGCGTTACCGTGGCACCGACGGTGGGGCAAATCGCGGTCGTGCCAGCAAATATTTGCGGGCAACGACAACTGAATCCTTCCACGACGCGTCCGCACTGCTCGCCGGCAGACCGTCGACTGACTCGCGTAGTGGTGGTGGCTCGCGATCGCGCAGGCGGTGTTCACAGTCTCTCGCTACCGCCGGCAATGGCCACCACCTATATACCTGGTAACCACGGTCAACACCGACACCACTGCCGGCAGCAGGGCTGATAGAGCTTCGCTAGCGAGCCGTTCGAGCGCAGCCAACCTAGGCGAAATAACCCAAGGGGATCCAGCCGACACATTTAAATTTACCACCTGCGATTATGCTCCGCCACGCGGACAACTTTTCACGATCACGCTTCACGCTACGATTTACTTTCTCTTCCGCTTATTTCCCTTCTCTCCTCCCTCTCCTTCACGCAACCACCACGCGACCGTGTATTTTCGCTCGCGTTCCCAATCCCCGATCCAATATCTCTCTTTCTTTCCGTAACAGCAACGCCAACCAAGCGACCAGGCTCCTGCCTACCGAACTGACCGTTATTCCTCTTAATATCGAATCGACCGTGTTGCCGCCGCTTTCTGCTACCTTCTCGCCGTACGAACCACCACCGAAAGGAGTTGCGTACCGTCGCTGGCTAGACGGGATACCGCGCACTGACTCGATTCCGCATGTCCGACATAAACACGAGATTTACTACTGGCGCATACGCTGTCCGAACGGAGCCTCGGTATCGCTTCGATCGGCTTTTTGGCGCACGTCCAATTAGAACGATACACCGAGCATAGATCTCGAGAAATTAAAAGACGTCCAAGCTTCTACACCGTATTACGAATTCTAGTTATACGTTGCCGCGACCTATTGAAATCGTCTTACATGCCGGTATTGTTAAACATCCAATTTTCCATTCTACTTATCGTATATTTTTTTAACAACTTATTTTTTTTATACATTTATATAGCAATTATAGTCGTTTAGTAGAAATTTATGTAATCCTGAAATGTGCGTCTTTTTATTAAACGTAATATAGTAAGTTGATACGAATATGTATATTTATATATATATTTTTCTTTCTTTTTTCTATCAGGTTATATACGACGAAGATGTTACATGTGACTTCATGGACAAATTTATAAATGGTAATTCCTCTGTTTACAACACTCCATAGTGTTAAAACTAACACGGATGCGTTACAGTTTAATATCGACTACTTGGAATCGCGAGTTCCAGTTATACGACGATGACAAGGGTGAAAAGTAAGTTTACAGGAGCTATGTACAAGATGACTCTCTTTAAGTGCCGTTTCAAATAGCTCCTAAACGGTAAACGATACTACAAAGATGTACAGAGACTTTTATTATCGTTCTTTACGTGGAATATTAGTGTAATAAAGAAAATTGTTAGTTTTATTTTTTCCAGCTTATTCCAAGGTCGATTCGTGTTTTCTTTTTTTAATGGAATGCTGTATTTTTATTTTAGTATTATGAAAGTACAGAAAAAAACGAGTTCGCATATATCTTTGGAACGACCTTGAGATAATCCGAGTTTGCAAACATGAAAAGGTTTTGAAACAGATAAGAATTAATGTTGAATTTTAATAAACAAAAAATAAAGAACGCGATAGCAAAAGATTAATTATCGACGTTTCTTTCAACAAAAGTATTCGTTGCCACTTTTGCTACAGACTGGATTTACGAATGCGCGATAAAAGAAGAAAATACGGCCTCTACTGGAAAATTATCCGACCAATTATTTTTTTATAAAATACTTCAAGAAAAATGTCCATCCAATGAGAAGCTGTAAGGAAGAATATATAAAAGCTGTATTTAGGATGTGGTAATTTTTAGTAATGTATTCCACTATAGTTATAGTTCAGATACAACTGACGTTTTAAAAAGTTCATCTATTATACGCAAATTATGAAATACCACCCTTAAGATTATTGTACCTTTGCAAACTCATACGACAAATCTATTAAATAAAATATTAAAAATGAACTCGATACTTCCTCCAAGTTGAATAATAGAAAGGTTTTTGGTAGGAAAGAACGAGACTGAGATCAAAATAAATGAATTAAAAAACCTTGTATTTTGCTATGATAACCAAGTAGATACGCTACACAGAAAAGATAAAAATTTCAAATTAAAAGGCCGATTATTTGTTAAACAAACATATTTACAAAGGCTTGTTCGAACAATTATTCCATGGAGAATAATTTAACCAAGTATTTTATGAGGTGCATCCCCAAGCAAACCATAGTAGATTCACAAGTGCAACAAACAAGAAGTCACATCTCGGGGTAAATATTACGAAATTCTCCTTCGATCTAAACGAAGCATGAAATTTGGATACGTACTTGTCCATCTTTCTGACAAAATCATAGGCAACGTGTTAATGTTAAGTTATTCTTACGATTCAAGACAAGGATGTTCTATTATACGAATCTTAAAAATTGTTTTGTGGATAATGTCCGTCTTTATACAACTTTTCTAAAACTTGAACATGGATATACTGTATCAGTAACAAAATTCGCATACAAGTTGTTAATATACCTTTCATAGCAAAATTGAAGAGTAAATATGAAATTCCATATCTATTCCTCTCTTAAATACTGTACAAAATACAAATTTCTGGAAA
The DNA here is from genome assembly GCA_002201625.1 of Euglossa dilemma. NCBI lineage: Eukaryota > Metazoa > Arthropoda > Insecta > Hymenoptera > Apidae > Euglossa > Euglossa dilemma. Next base: position 4,124,768 of record NIJG01000031.1, on the reverse strand, counting down.
GATACGATAAACGCCGCGAATAAACATTTATTTCACGACGAAGTAAAAATCATGGCGATCATCATATCTATAAATTATCATTTTTGTCAATTATCTATTTTTCTACATCCATTACGGTAGCTTTTTTTCAACTCAATTGAGATTTACGAGATACACACATCCACATGCACACACATACAAACACTTTTCAGGATAACCACATGTACACCTCGTAAAACACAAGTTCACAGTACAGTAACAATATCGTTTTTCTATCGCAGTCTTATTCAACTTGATTACATGGAGTAGAATCACAATTAATCCGTAATCTGAAAAGCATTATGTTCTCTTTCTTTTGTTTCTTATCGATTGATATGAATATACACAACCATTAAATGCACTGGAATCATTTGCTGGGAACTTGATTAATATAGTCCCAAGTAAGGAACGTCTTCGCTGAGTTTTAACGGAAAGTACTCGTGTCCTATTGTACGATTAAATATAAAGACTAACGATGGTCCAAATGACTAACCCTAAATATGTTTTAATACGCTTACGGGCATAAGAACTTATAGTTACGAAATATTTAGAAACGCGTTAGACAAATTCGATGATAATATCGCCTTATCATGAGCATGTCACGGCATATTTCGAAAATTCATTTCTTTATTTTTAAATTAGTTTTTATCTTTAAACTATTGTTCGTTGAAAATCATCCTTATCTTTCATAGTCAAGAAACGGAATTACAATGATATTATTTTCGGTAAATTGAAACTTCGAACTTCGAATATTTCATTAGATTGAAACTCAAAATTAACTGAGCATAATATGCAATGTTCGAAATAAGTGCCTGATCTTTGTCGTTATCTTTTTATTCGACCGTGACCGATTTTGCCAAATTTCTCGGACAATCGACATTACATCCACGAAGAACCGCAATATGGAAAGATAGAAGTTGCATTGGAATAACCGTAAGAATTCCTTGAAGGCAATCCACCGTTTTAGGCACTTCGAGAACTTTATCTCCAAACATTTTCGTTTCCTCGTCCCCTTCTTCGCAGATAAGGATCGGTTTGCCACCTCGTGCTGTAACTTGTTGTAGGGCGTTCATGCATTTCTGAAAATAATTTACGTTACTGAAACGTGTTACACCGATTAATTACAAAGGAAAGATAAATTTGTTAAAAATTCCACTTACCACGTAAACGGGGTCCCTCATAACGATCATTATCACGGGCATTGAATCATCTACAAGCGCCAATGGACCATGCTTCAATTCACCTGCCATGATACCTTCGCTGTGCATATACGTCAATTCTTTAACTTTCTGTAAACAAAAGAGTAACAAATCTCGATACAAAAAGGGTTAAAAATTGGCTTAAAAAACATTACGTTTAAAATTTATAACATACCAAAGCTCCCTCCATACAGGTAGCAAAATTATATCCCCTACCCATGATTAACAGAGACTTGTGTTGAAACAGAGTCTTGGCCAGTTCTTTAACCTTCTCATCGAGTTGAAGGACGTGTCGAATAAGATTATCCAAATTCTTCAATCCTTCAATGATCTATAACATAAAAAAAACGACATGTTACAATATATTTAAAGTTGATTAAAACAGTGGATTTGGAAACTAATAGTACCTCTTGACGCCTATTACCAAGGGAGATTCTGTCCTCGCTCATGACTAAAGCAAACATTACAAGAGAGATGAACTGAGAAGTATAAGCCTTTGTACTGGCAACACCAATCTCAGGACCAGCATTGATGTGAACACCACAGTGTGATTCACGGCAAATGCTGCTACCTACGGTATTAGTAATACCAACGATTAAGGCTCCACGACCTTTACAATAACGTAAAGCCATCAGCGTGTCTGCTGTTTCACCTGTAAGAAAAACAATAAACAGTGAACGATATCTCCTCGCGTAAATTGACAAAAGGAATGATGTAAGCTATACCTGACTGTGAAATGAAGAAACAAACGTCGTCTCTGAACACTGGCGTGTTCCTGTCTAAGAAATCAGAAGCCAGCTCGACCATAACTGGCAGCTCGGTTAACTCTTCCAAAAGTTGTCTGGTAGCAATAGCAGAATGATAGCTTGTTCCTCAGCCAATAAGCATCAAACGCCTGCATCTCTTGATCTCAGGAATGTAATCCTAATCTCAAATTTATCAAACCTTATCCTTATCAAAAAAAGAGGAATCGTCAAATTATTGCAAGCTTACCTTAATACCTCCTAACGTTACAGAGTTATCTCGGAAGTTGAGACGTCCTCTCATAGTGTTCACCACCGACTCCGGCTGCTCAAAGATCTCCTTCTGCATGAAATATTCATAATTGCCTTTCATGATCTGCTGGATCTCCATCTTCAGGATGGTAATTTCCCTCGCATGAGGGTCGTCCATGCATCGGCGAAGTCTATGAATGCTGAGAGCACCGTTTTTCACAACTGCCACGTCGTCGTCCTAAAATTTAAGGAAGTTAACGGTATCTATGACACTGTGACGTTTAAAGAAAATTAATAAGTGAAAATAAATATGTACCTCCAGAAATATAACACGATTCGTATGCTCGATAACAGCACTAGCATCAGAAGCAAAGAAATATTCAACTTCCTTGTCTTCCAAAGGCTGGAACTCGGAAGTGCTCTCGCTGCGTGGTATCACCGGAAGTTCAGGGTTACGGCCATGTGGGCGGTGATCTATTAAAAAGCAAAAATTAATTTTCACGCACTGCTATCGCCTATACATAGATCCGTTATTCATATCATATATACATTTTATGAATCCGAGAATCCAATATGATATACGCCATCTTTGTATAGTTACTAGTAATCGAATATACGAAATTTGATTTAACCCTTTGCGTATTACGACTTTTTCAACTCGTGAGAAAAGTCGAGTCTGTTTACATAAACAATTTGGATCTTGTGAACCAATAAATTTATTCACAGCTTATATCTCAGATTTATTTTTGGGGATTACGAGACTTATCCTTTCAACAGGACATCATGTCGAAGTATTCGTTCGACGGTACTCATTTCTGCATTGTGATAATTTGCCAATAGCATGACGGATCCTTTTATCCTTCCACGCCAAAATTTCTCGGATACGCTGCCATGGATTTTCCTTCTGGAAAATTGACATTTCGTATGAAAGAACACCGACAGCTAAGGAATTTTTTCAAGAACGAATAGCGCATTCCTATCGGTTGGAAATAACGAAATCTAAGATAAACACCGACTGTCGGCCTCTCACTCGCCACTCGTCCTGCGGAACGCTACAACGACCGGAAGTCGTCCGCAAAGAGTTAAAGAATTTCGAATAAATACGTAAAACTTGTATAATACGTAAAATTCATACATGAAACTTAGACTTTTTGGATAAGAGGCGTGGCCGATACACCAAAAATAGCAGTACGCGGTGTTAACGATAAACGGCATTGAGAAATATGCACGATCTCGTTTGCGTACTGCTATTTTCTTGTTTTTTTTTTTATAAGCCCCACACCAAATTAGCCAGGAACGTGATAAGTAATACGTATAAATCAGTCCGCGTTAACAACAACGTCGTTAATTATCCAGTATTCCTCTAATTAACGAACAACATTCAGTAGATAAATGTTGGTGGAGCGACGATAACAAAAGTGGCATAACTGGTAACAATACCGTGGTGATTTGTAATAACAAAGCGATTGGAAATGTACAATTGTTAACGTGTATAAGATGCAGCCTTATTAAAAATGACGACTGGCAATAAACAACCCCCAAATGGCTGAGTAGATAATCGAAGAAGAAAAAAAAAGAAAAAAAGAAAACGAAGGAAGAACTGAGATACAGAGAGAGCCTAATTGAAAACGAACGAAACTTTTATTAATACATAATTAAAAAAAAAAAAGAAAAAGAAGAAGAAGAAAAAGTTCGACTGTTGTCTTCGNCTCGTTTTGTCAAACGAATCTGTCTCCATACTGAAAGAAAAACGCATTTTGTATACGTACTGAAAAGCGAAGTAAGACACGTGCCACTTCCGTAAATTCCACAAGATAGCGTGTTGCGATCCGATCCCAGCGGTTCGTGCTTATATACAAGACTAACACACAGCGTGTTTTTAAAGCGTGGCTATGAATGAATCGACGGCAAGCAGGAAGAGAAAGAGACACATATGACTATATATAAATATATATATAAGACTAATTGTAAAGTCTTACCTTTAGTAGGTGTTTCACCTTCTGCTCAAATTTGGATGCAGGGGATGACGAAAAAAAGAACAAAATAATTAGCAAACAAGTAACGCAGTAACAACATCAATACAAAATACAGTGACGAACGTGAGAAAAAAAAATAGGAAAACCGTGATGCGCACGCTAGATACTATAAACTTTGTAATTGAACCGTATACGAAATCTAGCATGTATGGGAAATTTTGGAAAAGATATTTGTTACAAGTATTTTATGATTTTAACAGTTTCGAATATTTTTGTTAAAAATACGTATAAAAAATTAAAATTAATTTTAATTTGAATTAAATTAAAATTAATTAAAAAATAAAAATACGTATACCGAATATCTTTTCGCAAATTTTGATATGCGATTGAACATGTATAGTCACAAAGCTAAAATGCATGTGGTTCTGCCGAGGACTTGAAGAAAAATAAATTTTATTTCGTGTGTGTCGCGAGATAACGCTAATTTAATTTTTTATGAGTATGAACTTTTTGTTTTACCGTCTTTTGATATGTTTCAAAGCAGTTTAATGATTAATATACGAATGGTACAAATTTGTAGTGTTCTTTTTTTTTTTTCTTAGAACCGAGCTGTTACGTGTATAAAATGAACTGAGCGAATAGACAAAAGCCAATATTATTTGTGTTAGAAAGAAGAAATGATAAACACTCGAAAACACAAGATTTTATTAAAGAGTAAATTATATGTGTGAGAATGTAAAATAATGTAGCAAAAAGTATTCGTAAAACACATTTCAGAGATAAAAAAAAAAGCGTAATTAATTCGCATGCATTTCTCACACAGTGGACCTTTTACAGAATTGATATGTTTCGTGTGAAAATATCACGCGATAAAAGTTTCGCGGATCACAGTAGGATAGAAGGTCCAGCGTTGAGAAAGAAGTAAGATAAGTGTAGAGTATAGTGTAGAGTAGTGTATATACCTTTGTTTACGCGTGGAGGTTCATCTGTTGAGACGAAAAGTTGAAGAATATAACCATTGGTGTTCATGCAAAAGAAACATCATGTAGTATCTATATAAAACGTCATCACCGAGAAAGTATACATGCAGCGGCTGTTTTGTTGACGTTTAAGGGAACAAATAACAAATATAATTTTAATGAACAGGTATAAACAACACTATTTTACAAAACAACATGCTACCTCATACTGACAAAATGTGCTAAGGTATAATAAAATATAATAGGATACAACACCGATTATCCGAATTATAACTACAATGAAAAAGAGGAGAACGTATTTGATATGTACATTTATATTCGTGTTCTCTCGATAGGAGCTAAACTATGCCATAAATGCCGTGCAAAATACTCGTTTCAACTATTTCAATGTAAAGGAACTCGTTTCGGATAATCAAAGTTCTACTGTAATGTTCTAAAAATAAAACACTGATTGTTCGTTTCAAGCAGATAAAAAACAAAGGCTAGAATTCAATTCCGTGTTAAATACTTCTCACAAGATACGTTGGCATTAGTATCATTTGTTTGTTAATCATTGTTATTAAATAACAGTCTGTGTCAGATATTCAACATAAATCAGTATCGCAATTAAAAACACAAAAGAAACAAAAAAAAGATGATGATGTAATGATGCGACTTAGTATGTTGCTTCGAGATACACGTTAATTACTCGAAAGAATAGACATGTTATAGATTGAAGACACATGCTATTAATATACCTCACATTTAATCCTTACAGTTGACACATAAAGAGACCATTAGTTATCCTAATAATATTTCCACCGTAGTTTTACTATATAGCAATCTTCTTACAAGGAGAAAAAGAAGGATATTTATTATCTAACTATTGAACAAAGATTCGGAATACCTATACACCTTCTTTTTACAAATAATCAAAATTTACAAAGCACATATTTCCAGTGCTCGTACCAATGCTATCGACAGCACTTTAAATCATAGCCCTCGGCGCCCGAGCGACCAAAGATAGCCTTGTGATCTCTTCTACAGTTTAAAACAAATCCGTACCTTTCTCCGAAATACGCTAATAAGTCGATTAAAACGCGTGTAAATCGCTGCATTGAAACACGTTCGTCGACTTACCTTTTCCATACAGGATGGGTACATGGTCGGTAGCCAATCTCGTTTTTGTTTTAATACCCACGAGAAGTGGCGAGCCTCTCCTCGTCGCTACGCATTGACCCCGAAAATATTTGCTCTTGAAGCAAAGAGCAAATGCACCTTCCTAGAATTTGATTTTTTCTCAATTATAATCACCTATCGTATGGAATTTTTTGAGGAATAAAAGTCTTATCTTATCTCTAATATTATTTCTACAATTATCAATAATGATATTATTACTCCCACTATAACGTGATAAAGCCTACAGTCATTCGAAGTATTATGAATGACAACTAGTTATCGATGATACTCACCAATTGCTGAACAACCTGCTCGACCAACTCGCGAAACGAAAGGCCGAGATGCTGTTCCCAAAGATGATAGATAAGTTTGGCGATTACTTCCGTGTCGGTTTCACTTTCGAAGGTGTAGCCTCTTTGCTGAAGCAATGTCTTTACTTCCTTGTAGTTTGTCACGATACCTTTATAGAAAACGTTGCTTCAGAAAACGACCAATTTCTATTAATTACTCGCAGTTAAACGATATTCTCACCATTGTGCACTACAACGAAGGCATCTTCTCTGTCGGATCTTTGAGGGTGCGAATTCACTTCTGATGGGACACCATGAGTCGCCCAACGGGTATGGGCAATGCCTACATGGCTGTAGGTTTTCGATTCAAAGTCAATATTAGTACCTGCAAAAAATAATAAATTATATATTATTTGATCTTTAAAGATCCTTTTCATTCGTCGCGTTAAAACACGACCGGTTAATTTAAATAGAAAGTAAAGTCGTATCGTATACTTACGATAAAAAATTTCTTCCTCCAGAGCCTTGACCTTTCCCTGTTTTTTAATAATCAAGGTTTTCTTGTCATCGACGCTATCAAGGGCGACACCTGAAAGGACGTGAAACTTCCATGGGACACTGTCTTTTTCGCTGAATTCTTATTAACTTTCTATTTGCAAGAACGCAAAAGTCATATATACTTAAAACGCGACCTCCTCGGTATTTTTCCCAATATCGTTTCCCAAAGAAAGATTTTCGATAACGATTTCGATCGATGATTCATTCTTACCGGCCGAATCATAGCCTCGATACTCCAATCTCTTTAAGCCACCAACCAGTAGCTCGAGAATTTCCTTTCTGCTCTTTGGCGTTAAATAGTTGACATACGCGAATATTCCTGAACAAAGGGAAACAGATAAAATTAATTTTTCTATCAAATAAATTTTCGTTGTATAAAAAAAAAAAAAATTCCTTAAATGATGTATCCTTTTTTATGCGTGTTATTACTTAAGGAAGGTATATGAAACTTCGAATACCTCTCCAGAGCGACTGTCCGACTCGGGAGAGAATGTCGAGAGGGTATGTGACGCAATCCACCTTCGATAATCTAATATTTATATAAACATTTTTGCCCAAAATTTGAGCCTTATAAACCATTTGTTTATCTTATACCCTAGATTGATTTTTTTCCTCGCATAATCCATATCGAAGTTAGTCATTGGAATGCTAGTTATTTAATAATCGCGTAACATATCGGGCGATTAATTACCCTTTCTACCGATCTCCCTTACCAATCACGGTCTATAACGAAGAAAGCAATAAAACTTCAATGTATGCAAAGATATGGCATTTTTCTACTCCTTCCACTTTTTTGCTTGCACCTTCACCGCTCGAAGGTCGCCGCGACGATAAAATGCGGAAACGATTCGAGATATTGACCAGTTGTTCTCTTCGCCTCGGTACTGCGACATCTATGTATCCAGCGAATTCTTCGTATAATCCGAAATCACCTCGATAACGAGGTCCTCGAAGTAATCTAACCTCATGAGCTTTCTAATAATATTTCATTCCTGTATAAGCGACAGAAGACATAAGTTACGCAAAATTATTCTGCTGCTTTTCCAAGATAAACGTTTGCGAGATAAATGACGGATAATTACTTTTCCCAAAAAGTTTCCCGAAAATTCGGAAGAAAATTCGTAACCTAAATTCGTGGGTCATTTGAATCATCCGATAAGTTCGAAAGAACGTACGGAACATTCCACGTTCTTTCATGCTTTCTTGATGCTTTAATCGTCGAAGCGAGGAACAACTCGACTCGAAACTTTCGAATCGACTCAAAATTCCGATAGCCCCGCCTCGAAGGAGCACCCGTATCGATACAACAGAGGTCCCTGCTCGAGGTCCCTGGTGCGGTATTGCAAAAATGCAAAAAGTCGTCGCCCGTGAACGAACCTACACACGGAGAAGAGGCGTGCGCGTGAAAACAGGTATAATTCGCGATACATACGCATAGGTGAAAGGGAAAGCTCACGTACGTGTGATCGAGCGAAATGCTCGTTAGAACCTTTACGCTCATTCGCCAACGGTGAATCCTCTTTACGTCCATGCTGTGCTTTGTTGTTCTCGATGGGGTAATAACGTGCGTGGAATATGCGTTCGATCGCAAATCGATTCTCGGCAATAACAGCGGCAACATTGTATGGCGTTACATTAGTCGGACATATGATCCGCGATTCGATCGGTCGATATGCAATTCTATGCGCGCGCCGTCTTAGCGCGGGAATTTAAGAGTATCGAGTTTGAAACGATGACAACGTCATCGATTTAGAAAGGGATTGGCGTGACCAACTCGATAATCGTTTTTAACGATTCGATTTCATGAAATGGTAGATCAGATTCGACGCTCAAGTGGATTGAAATTAACGCACGTGTGTTATCTTTTACTTCTCTCGCTCTAGTTATGACGACTTGTATTATGTCAGCTATATGTAAACATTACGTTTTACGAATACGAAACCAGATTTCCACTTGATTTTAACAAATTCTGATTGAACTAAACAGAGATACGCGAGATATATGAATAACAGAGACAATCTTTGTTGATATTTCTTTCGGCTCTTACTCGATTCTCGAGCAATTAAGGTATCGATTTATTAAGTTTATAAATTCGTACAATAAGCCCTGGAAAGAGGTTAAAGAGGATGAGAAATTGTAAAAATTATTTTTAAATTATCTTTAGGAAAGTAAAAGTCTAGAATTATTGACATTGCGCAAGAAATCAATCGGAGCAAAAAGGTTATGTTTAATCTACATGAAGATGTCGATGGCTAAGATAACCATCTGCACTATCAACGATAAGGGGTTAGGTACACTGCTTCTAATTCTTAGAAGAAAGAAAATATGTTGCAGCAAAACTGAACGAAAGGTTAAGAGAAAGCCAGGCGTACAAACAAGACACATGCAAGAATATCTTTTACTCGCAGGAGAACGTATGTATTGAACATATGTACGTGTATATTTGAGGAAAAAAATAATTAGAATATGGTATGGACGATGATTGAATGAACAGTATGAATTATGTTCAATTAATAAAAAGTAAAAGTAATATTCAGGGCCAGACAACAAAAATTGTTCAGAAACACTTCATAAAAGGAAATAATCGTTTTTCAAAATGGGCAATGTAATTGGAAACTATTAGAGACTGTTATCGCATAATTACTCAGAAACACAACACATTTTTAAACGTATACTTTAACAATAGCAATACTTTACCACGATTACAAATCGAAAAGCTATATCAATTTTTACTTAAAGAAAGTTATTGAAGTTGTCGAAAATAAGAGCAGTTGTACACACTATTAACAACGTATAAAATTACATTTTGTTCATTCATGCATGGAGTGATATCATTTTATCTACTCATCTAAGTGTGTATTTATATTACACAGAATTTGCTGAAGTCAGGTAAATACTTACGGCTTCGTATTTGTATGTATCATTCACAATGTGTGAGATTAAGTACAACACGTGTGTGATGACAGATGTCACATATTTCGATAGTTATTTCTAATCGCAAAAAGAATCTCCTTTTCTGATCGTTTGACATTCATTACTAAAATTATTTTATTTTTATAGCTCGACATTAGTTCGCACGATTTTGAACAAAACATTTAATTATTATTATAATCATTATTGCATGCTAATTATTATCAATTATTATAATTAACGTTGCTATAATTATATTAATAGGACTCGTTAAAAATAATATTTAATGGCCATTAGAAGTATGGATATAATCAAGGAAATCATATGACCATAATATGACAGGATCCCAAATAGAACAAGATTCGCGAGATTCTATCTTTTCGAGAGGAAAAATCGATCGTTTCGGAGTACTCGAGTAAATGAACAGGTATTATTGATTCAGTTAATCTAGTAACATCGACCGGTATTGTAAATTTCCTTCATTTGATTTGATATAAATCGATACGCGCCGATTTTACGACTTCCAGTGATTATTATCGACGAACTAGATCCTCTGTATATCGTACACGTGATAAAGTTTACGACGACTAATAAATATTCTGCAATTTGCGTGTCTTTACGACGCAACTAATTCGACGATCACCATGCTACGCCTTTGAAAATAAAGCTTTCCATTTCTATAGACTGTTTCATACTAATCACGTTTCTCTTCCCATTCTTTTTGCAGTTGCAGAACCTCGTAATGATTATAAAAGTGACGTCTATGCCCTTTTATTGCGTCCTGATAATATATGCAACACGGAGATCATATAAGATGAAAAAGGACACTCGAAATGTAATTACTGCAATACTCCAGCATTAATCTAATCAAATATCACAGATATACAGCCCGATAGGATGAAAAGCGGGATAGAACGAGAGAGAAATTGAAGATTTAACACGAACTGACTCTAGGAGGAAATGAAAGCTCGTGAAACGGAATATTCGAAAACATGAAAATAAGAGAGATTACCAAAGAGAGGCATGCTTAATTGGAATGACTTGATCACTGAACCTACCACCCATCGTTAGCGTGAAGAAAGAACCAGAGGCGACGTAAAGCGGAAAAAGGTATCACCAGTCGAAGAACGTGTCACCGTGGACGAACTTTAGAAAAGCGACAGAATCGCGAGCGTATAATGCATTGGCTTGTAAGTGTAATTCGATTTCGTGTCAACCCGATACTAGACAATCGAACGACCACGTCACGATTAGATTGTATTCTGCAATCGTCGATAAGCGGATTTTCCGATAGAAGCATCTTATCGAATCTGTAAAATTAAAGCAAAAGTAGTTGAAAGGAAACTTATGATCTAGAAAAAAGCTATTTCTGCTTTGATAAACTTAATCTCGATTATCTCGTGCCGGTACTATCACTCTGCAATCAACATTTCATTTCGATATCTTCTAACTTTGCAGGCTTCGCAAGTTGCAATTTTTTCCAATTATTATCACGTGAGCCTCGAGATAAGCGAAATAATTAATCGCTTTTTATAAAATCGCTATGTTTCTATTTTTAATAATTTGTCAGATGTCGATAAGCATCAATAACGATAAATTTAGAACCGTTTAATCTACTCTCGACTATTTTTAGATATCAGTGAACTTTTTCCTGCATTTTCCGCGTAAGGGACGACGATTCCAGTTCGGAGAACTAATTACGATGCACCTGATACACGCGAGGAGGATCGAACGACTGGAATATGCGAACGAATAATCAACGATGCTACGTGTGCCCGGTCTTCTCCGACCTACTGACACGAAACGATCCTATTAGCCCAGGAAATCGGCGAGAGATCACCTGTGTACCGTGCTAACGGTACAAAGAACCGATTCTAAATACGATCCTCTTGATTTCCATAGACCTTGGAGTCGTGCGTGATCCCTCGACACGTGATACAGCTGATTCTTTCCTAGGATCCACCTTTCGTTGCGACCGCAATTGGAACGTGACTGTTTCGTCGTCGTCTTTCACATTTTCTATTCGACTCGCTTCGACTTTCATCGCTAATTTCGTCGAATCGATTTTTACAGATCTTCCTGCTTTCCTCTCCTGCATCGTCGAGACAACCAAGGCTGGCTACAACAACGAACCAACGAAATGGTTCCGGCTGCGCGAAACACGAATTTCGCAATGGAAAAGCAAAGGAGTTTGCCTTCGAGGTAAAGCCGTATCGCTTAACTCGGTGTAATAAAAATGTTTGAAAAAGCAATTCGTAGCGCGGCTGTTCGCCGGCGGAACCGAAGGAAACAAATGGAAAAAGAGACAAATGGGTGAAAGGGAAACCAGTGGACCAAAGTAGAGAAAGAGGAACCATAAACGAATTCCTGCACTAGCAAAACGGGTTATTTTCGTCGCGGGCCAAAGAAACTTTGCTTTTAGAATTCCATGGACGTAAACAAAAATCAGGTTCTGCTTCGTGGCGAGGTCACGCGTTTGAATTTCGTGAAGAAGGAAAAGGTGAACTGGTGTCGCCCGGAGAAAGGACCCGCGAAGTCCTGCGTGCTCGAGGATAAAGAGAAACTCTCGTGTCTGCTCCGCACGTACACGCTATCAACCGGAAATAAGCGATCGTAACAATGTAAAAATCTCGATTACGCTGTGCCGTTATGCCAAGTGTTAATCAATCAAACAGCTTTCGGTCTTATCATATTCACTACCGTCAACATATCCTATCGTTGCAATACGAATGTCTCTGGGAAGAACCTATTATCACTCGACTTTCAAAAAATTATCAACCAAAGAAATATGGTTGGACGGTGATAATGATGGGAAAAAATTAATGAAAAAATACTAGTAATACACGAGAAAAGCATTCAAGCCTTGAAAAATGTACCGATTCTTGAATGCCATTTTATAAAACCGCGTCCTTGAGTGGATCAAGCAGGTTTATTACGTTATCTTGACCTGAAATACACACCCGAATTGTGTCAAAAGTAGCTCCGACTAAATGGAATAATAAGCTTTCTACGACTTTCCAATTCGAAAAACAATTTAACACCGCTAAGAAATCGTGTCAAAAAAATCTATCACAAGCTCGTTCAAATAATAGTTTGCCTTTGTACGATAATCTATATCATTACTATCTTATTCGAGTATCTGCGAATTTAAATAGAAATAGGAATTATAGATATCGAAACCGATGGAAAAGGGGTGCTCAAATAATTCGAAACCTTAACAAATTTTCTAGAATAGATACTAACGAAATCCTTTAAATTACATTTTTACGTGAGTATCCCATTTCCATTAGCAGCTCGATCCAAATTACCGTATCTTTAATTTTTAAGTATCGCCATTTAAAATTCCGAAATTGTACGCTTCGCAGTCGCATTAACGAACGAACCGAGACCAAGACATCGCGAAATTGCGGTTTTCCTTACGACCGTATAATTATCCTGTCTATCATCGTTCGTTCGATATAATCGATTGCACGAAAAGTCGTATTTAGCTGGTATTATTCATATTTAAACCGAACTCGCTTCTGAGAGCGACAGCGTTTATGTCACGACAGTGTGTGGAATCGCGTGTGTGTGTGCGTGGGTACACGAGGCCACATCTAAATGTCACATGTAACTGTCCTGTAAAACGCTGCACCCTCTCACGCCGGCGTCAGGTTGGCCACGAGGGAACTTTCACTCGCCGTTGGTCGCGGGCACATCGGCACCGATGTCAGTGTCGATAGCCCGGGCTCGATTAGACGCTATTGTACGTAAGAGCACGGGTGTCGGCGAAGTATCGTAAGGATAATGCCGCGGGCTGTGTAAACGTGGACCATTTTGTTCCGATAAACTTTCGATGAACTTTGAGGAGCCTGTTACAGACACGAATGCTCGTTGAGTCACGTTTGTCTCGTTGCGACACTGCCCCGGCAGTCCTGTTACCTGCTAGAACGTAACGCCGCGACTATATGCTTCTGTAATTTGGTGGAATGCAGTTTTGAAACGCGTGCATTTTGTAACTACCAAACGAAACAGACGGCTAGACTATTTAGACGGGTTACTCCGAGCAAGGTCCGAGCTTCGTGACTTTTTGTACGACACGGAGTTTCATCGGGATTAATCAGAGTTTAATCGCTACCGAGACTATTAACAGCTTTGGGGCCATTTTAGAATTTCGCGAGGTGTTTCGCAATCGAGAAACTCGAGAAACTCCTTGGAAGAGAGGCCCGTCGAAAATAGTGTTTCGTGATATTCACTTTTACTTGTAAGCTAGGGGTAGTGGTAACGAGTCTGTACGATCGATGTTGCATAAACTTTGTATTTAATATGGAACAATAGAGTCTGCGTCGAGAGCTACCCTTCTTTCGAAGAGCTGCTCAATTTATAGACCAAGGCCCTCCGAATTCTTCGAATTACACAGATAAATACGTGTTAAATTGTAAGATTTCGAATTGTAATTGACCATAGGATCTTTCGTGCCTGGTAGCGTCTATCTCTGCCTACAAAGTGTCGATGTCAATCGGCGGCCAGATGATTTCGCAATCTCGTAATCGAGAAGACTCTTTTCACCTTCTGCGACAACTCTCTCGGCGTTTCTCCCGTTTCTTAGCCGATGTGATGTCAACGCGACGCGACGATTCGATGAAAGCTAATCACCCGTGAACATTGCGGTCTTCTTTCCGTTAATTCATCGCACCGATTAAACGGATCAACCCTTTGAGAGTATCGACGCGGTGATTCCGTAAACCGTCGTGCTCATGGCGAGCGCGACTATTCTTTCATAGTTTTAACCGATACAGATGCTTGCGTATGCAAATTTCCCCGGTGTTCGCGGGATATTAAGCGTCAGGACGTAATCACCGAGGTCGTTGACCAGGTACGAGCATGGTTCTCTGATCGTTCGAGGGAAAATGGGAATGTAGAAGCTCTGTATCTGGAAAACGCGTTCGTGTCTGGAGAACGATATTACCTGGCAACCTCTGCGAAACGTGCGACCTGCTTAAAATTAGTCAAAGCCCTGGGAACTATATCCATCGAGAGGCTATAGCCAGAGTCAAAAGGAATTTTCGCGTTTCTAGAAGGCGTATCCAGCAGGTTAATTAATTGTATTAAACATTCGCAATTAGCTGTGCGATGCGTACGTACAAAACGAACGCCAAAGGCACGCAATTAGAGCTTCATCTATCACGCTTGCGTTGCTCTAGGATAAGGACACGATTTGAATAACGATTACAAAAGGATCGAGATTGTTCGGAGAATAACAAGATCTCCATCGACGATCTGGAAATTGCGTTAACCTGACGCAAACGGTGAACACCGTTTCGCAGAAATACAATGACTCTGTTTATCTCCGTTTGTCAAAACGATAATTGTTCTCGTTTCGTTCACGCGAATTAGAATAACTGTTTGTTCTCCTTTAATTTAGACCGCGTTTAGGTTAATTGATGACTACATTTTTAACGTTGCTTAACGAGTAAAGAGTAGCAAACGTATACAGACATGTCGAATTCCCTTTCTTCGAATCGGGCTCCAACAGGCTGACTTTCGCCGCAGCGCGAGCGATCAAGAGGAACAACGTATTACATGGTAGAAGAGTGATGCAAAAAGCTTTCGTAATTCTTGTCCTATGTCTTTCTGTCCCTCCACAATGTCGAACTGACGTCGAATTTTCGGTAGAGCGCCTCTCACAGCTCGAGGAAAATGAATTCCAATGTCGCAAGCGTTTCCAGAAGGCAAACATTGGTTACGAGCAACTAACATCGTTAACATTTATAAACAAACGTTAATACGTGGTGCAAGATATAATAGAGAATAATAAAAAACAATATCAATGTTTTATTCCGTTTTTACCTTCCTTATTTTTTTTTTTTTTAATTGTTTTTACCAAAATTAAGGTATCTCAGTTTATCAGTGATTTCCTCTCCTTTTCTAAAACTCTGTTCGGTTGTCGTTGCTCGAATTTCCTTGAGGCAGATTTGTAGAAAGAAAGCAGTGAAACATTGGTATCCCCAAGGTTACCACGAGTAAAAAGGTGGACCGTTAATTTCCTCCATCGAGGTGAATGCCAATGCAGCGCGTGTTCCCAAAACACTTATCAAGGTCCACGAAAATTCATCTATTTGTTCCTCGATATAAGATCGTATTTAATATAGGATATTTACTTTTGCTCCAGAGTTTTCCTTAGCCTGTTACTTTATCTAATATGATAACATTTATTTCGAATTATCTTCAGATTCCGACATATTTAAAAATTCTTTATATTGTTACAACGTTCCTACTTAATGATGTTATCTTACCAATTACGTTTCTTCCACTCCGCTTATCAGAAAAAAATGTTTCGATCGGCCTTGAAATTGGCATTAGTATAAAAATGCTACGGTAGATCTTGGCAATCGATTGAAATTCTATACACGAACGTGTTATGCAAATACGAAATCTGTTAAATTAAGTGAAAATTTTTCGGCGAGATAGACTTTTATTCGCACAACTTTGATAAGAGTATATTGACGTTATAATTCATTAATATCGAGACACGGATTAAAAGTATACACGTATTTTGTAACACCTACGAAACTTTCCGTCCCACACGAATTCTTTCGTACAAATGAAATAAAACAAAACGGAAATCCACTCGCTTTCTTTCTTTTAAGAAACGTAAAAAATCAAAACGCGCGAAATATATCGCGTTTTGATATTCCGACTCGCCATGTGTTTAATATTAGTAGATATATCATCAACCTTTAATTTGCCGCCTTTGAACGAGGTTTACATCAGCAAATGCGAAAATTAGATGTGCCAGATGTTGAGTTGACTAGAGCACCGGAAGAATCACGCCGGTGGCGCGTTTACGTAGAACAAAATCTTATGCTGCACTCGAATCATCTGTCAATCGGACTTTTTACCAGAGTTATATGGATGTACACTTTCACCGTGGAAATTTTCTGGTCGAACGACATATCGACACGGTCAACCCATAGAAGGAATAGGATAAAACGAGAAATGTCAGATAGAAAGCATCATTTACTCACCGCACATGTTGTTTAAGTCGTCGAATACCCGCCACGTAAGTTAGTAAGATTGGACACAAAATGGAAAGTAATCAGAATGTCACTAGCTTGCTCCGTGATGCTCTGAGCTACTGTGAAGCACAGTCTGAGCCACGCTACAGTGTGCTCCTACTTCTTATGATATGAGATTTTGTATGGGTGTGGGTACAATCACATCTATAACAAATTCGTACGTGTGCGTAACACGGTCTGGCACAAGCCATTGACAGTAGGCGCATCGTCTGCACGCTGAAGTATCGTACTACACTAAGAATTTCGATGCGTTGGCTATACGATGAAAAATCGTGTTTCTTCTAATTGTCACATACAGCAGACACTTTGTAAATGCAAATAACGCTAAAACATCGGAGAACGTGAAATTAGAATAAAATATATCGATGAAAACTATTATTATATCGCGAAGCACACACTTTGAATATCACTCGCGATATATAAATGACCATATTATCGACATTGTCTCTTTTGTCTAGCTTCGTTTCTAAATTGCAAAAATAGTCAGATAAATTTCGTAGTTTAACACATTCAATACGTAGTAGAAATGGTTGAAACACTGAAATGTTTGGAATCGACCCTTGTTGACTTAGTGCTTATCCACAGTGTTACTACGGAAGGTAGAGTGCGCTATCTGTCGATAGGTCTACCTATCGATAACTTGCATATTGAATTTCTGAAACTTTTAACATTTTTATTTTTATCCTTGAATATATTATCGATATCAATGTATATAGTAAGGTATAAAAAATGATTAATTATAAAACAAGAAGTTTAGCTATCTAAAACATCGTTCACAGTTCTTTGTGAAATGTTCAATGAAGGTATTTGATTGGATATTTCTGTTCGCGCCTTATAATTTAACGGGTCTACATGAGTACGTAATAATTGGAGTGTTGTGCCAAATCATACTGACTATAATAAAGAATAAGAAAGATAAGAAAGCTATGTATTCATTGATTGGCACAGTTTTATTATAAATAGTATCTCATTGGATTAAAGTGTAATTATTTTTATTTGAATTGAATTGTCGTCCAATACATTCTGTGATATCGATATCTTGTTATTCCGTGTATTCTTGGTAATTTTCTTTCGACTCAGGTATAGATAATATAAAAAAGAATTAAAAAAAAATGAAGTTATATAACACGTAATAAAACAATAGATTTGAGTTTTTCACGATAAAGTAATATTTTTAAAAGTTAGCGAATTTTCGTAGTGATTTCGAATATAATCTAACAAACGAAGAAGGAAACTTTACTAACATTACATTAAGTGCGTCAAGAAGAGTTTAAAATAATTGAAAATTGGTGACATTCGACATTCTGTCATAATTAGTGATCGATTCGATATATGGGAAGCTATAATGAAGTCGTAAACATGTTTGCATTAGGTACAACAATGGTATTGATGGAAATATTGCGTGAATGTAATATATCGCATATCATTTGAGCAAAAATAAATATAAAAGGGTGTTTATCTTGATTCTAAAGTGTATTAATTGTTTCGTAATATAAAGGGCAAACTAACTAGAAATCGTAACGATTTCAAGATAGCTGTCAAACATGACTTTTTTAATATGAAAGTAACGCTATGAATGAAGAAAATTGCTCTTAATATCAGAGAAAGTGGAAATACAATTACAAATTTTTACACCTTTCATAATATAATGTTCTTCATGAACGAGTAAAACATTTCATACAAGTATTTTACAGACAACCTTATAACCTTTTGACACATTATGGCAAATCCAGGTGATTCTATTACATGTGGGGGTTTTTCGTTTTATAATAATTTTGATTCAGCTAATTTAGCAAAAGTTGAATTGGTAAAAGTGCCAGAAACTTTTGAGAAGGGTAATATTTATTTTTTACTCTCCTCTACCTTTTTATGTTATACATTAACAAATAATGGATAATTCTGTATTTAATTGTCTTTAGATGGTTGTGAAACAGAAAATAAATCATGTAAAAGCTCAAACTCGGAAGACACAACAGATTATGAATTTAACTTATGGACAAAACATGATTGTCATGGAACACAATTTCAAAACAACAATAGAACATGGTTTTATTTTGGCGTTAAAGCTAGTACTCCAGGAGCCTATGTTAAATTCAATATAGTTAATTTGAATAAACAAGTTAAAATGTTCAGTCAAGGAATGTGTCCAGTTTTTAAAATTATACCTGGTCATCTACATTGGGAACGGATACGTGATAGACCTACTTACACTGTAATCTTTACATATACCAAATACAACAATGATTTTTTATGTCCTCAAGACTCTACATAAATTTACAATATTTCAGTTGGATCAAAAAGGAAGTGATTTTACATTGTCATTTGTTTATGTTACTCCTGAAAATTCGAAAGCTATAACATACTTTGCATTCACTTATCCTTTCTCTTACACTGATCTACAAAATTATTTAAAAAGAATCGAAACAAGAATCTCAAAGCGAAATATAACATCTGTTGATGATGTTTATTATAACAGAGAATGTGCAATCAAATCTTTGGAAGGACGAAGAATGGATCTGATAACAATAAGTTCATTTCATAACATATCAACAGAGAGAGAAGATAGACTGAATAACATGTTTCCTGAAAAAAATGAGGAAAGACCTTTTAAATTTTGGGATAAAAAAGTACATAATTTGTTTTGAACTTTATATCAAAATAACAGAATTAAAATTACATATATATAAAATAAGTACTTTTATATTAAAATTCTTAGATAATTTTCATTAGTGCAAGGGTCCACCCAGGAGAAACACCATCTAGTTTTGTTTTTAACGGTTTCCTTAATTTCCTTGTAAATCGTGAAGATCATATTGCAATTAATCTTCGCCGCCTTTACGTGTTCAAATTGATACCAATGCTCAATCCTGATGGTGTAGTCAGAGGTCATTATCGAATGGATACTAGAGGAATAAATCTCAATAGGGTGTATCTTAATCCTTCTTTAAAGGATCATCCAACAATATATGCTGCAAGAAATTTAATAAGGTAAAATGCATTATTAATTTAATATTCAAGTGCTAAAATGAAAACAGAATTGATGACTGAAATCGTTATTAAGGTATTATCATCACACATACCAGTTGCCAAAAGAGGATGAGATTTCAAGTATGTGTTTGGGAAATGGTGAAAATACTTTAACTATTATTGATTCTTCTTGCGCAATTGCGAACATAGTACGTGACACCACAACAAGATTACTTCAACAGGTAACAGAAAATGCAGTTTCACTAAATATTATTTAAAGAATTAGTATTTTTTAAATTATAATTAAATTAATATTTTTGCATGTAAATATTAACATATACTAATCCATATGTAAAGAAAATAAGCACTAACTAACTATTTTAACAATAGGTAACACTTATGACTTTAGATGAAAAACGTAAAGATCAACAGGAAATTTTTCAGGAATGCGCATTACCAAAAACGAATTTGGATGACATGCCTCAGGGTATGATATTTAGACTTGAATTATTGAACGTGATCAGCAAAATTCTTTTATTTAATTATTCACGTTGTGTGAAGGTGGTGGAGAAGGCCTGTGTAATAAATCAGAAGAAAGTAATAATTCTGTAGAACTTAAATCTGATAAAAAAACTTATTCAGCTGTTGGCATAGGACAGTTACCTAAAGAAGACTCTGGATTGTATCTGTATATTGACCTTCATGGTCATGCCTCTAAAAAAGGTGTTTTCATGTATGGAAATTACTTCGATAATGTAGAAGACACAATAACGTGTATGCTTCTACCAAAATTAATGTCCATTAACAATCCAAATTTCCATTTTACTTCATGTAATTTTACGGAAAGAAATATGTATATTATGTATGTCTTATTACCATCATTATAATAATAGATTGTTTAATGAATATATTTCATGCAAAAGATTTATTTTTGTAGAGATAAAAGAGATGGTATGTCAAGAGAAGGATCGGGTCGAGTAGCTGTATATAAACTTACTGGTCTGGTACGTAGTTATACGCTCGAGTGTAACTATAATTCTGGACGTTTAGTAAATACAATACCTGGGAGAATTCGTGATGGTGTAAACAAAACTGTGACTCATATGTTTCTTCCACCAAAGTATACTCCAGCAGTTTTTGAAGCGGTGAAATGTTTCACTATTTTTTAGTCAACATTTTTTGTTAAATAAGTAGCCATGACCTATTTGACTATTCTTACAGGTTGGAGCAGCATTAGGTCCTTCGATTCTTGACCTTACAAATAATAATCCTAACAGTCGACTGCCAAATAGCCAATACCGCTCTTTAAGAGGTGTAAAGTCTTATTTAAAATTAGCATACGTGAACAATCTATCCTCGCCTAACGGCAAATCTCTGCATAAGGTAAATTTTGATGTAAATAATGAGAGTGAATTTTCCGCTGTTAATATAAGACGGTGTGTACTCTCTTAATTCATAATACCATTAACTTGGTATGGTTTCATATATTAATACCAAGACACATTAGTGCCTAAAAAAATTGCACACTCTATTGTTTGTTAAAAATGTGGGAGAGAGATTTTGTATACATACAAA
>NIJG01000031.1:4074196-4102800 GCA_002201625.1 Euglossa dilemma | reverse complement strand
GTGTGTATAAAATGCAATTTTTTACAATTCAGAGGTTGCGTTTATTATATTAACAATTATATATTATGTATATACATGGTTTTTTACTGCTTAATAGTGTTTTTATAATTCAAGACTGTACAATTTTTTTATTGTTTTAGATTAAAACTAAATAATATAATATAAAATATAGCACTGTTAATGCTTATACTTTTAGCAAAAAAATACATTCTTTTTTTATTTTCTTTAGACTATTTTTAATGCACTATGCTTTTGGTGACAATAGTAGTACATGCACTTAAGAATTGTTTCATGGATCAACATAGTAATAAGAAATACACACATGGTAATTAATGATGTCTATTTCTTTAGCAAAAAAAGCAGAACATAGCAGTTTAGATGATTCAACTATAAATCTCTGGCTGATGGAGTCATTTTGTGCAGATTTTCAAATCAGAATTTAGTATTAAAATTAATAAAAACTTGTGTTTTATTTCATAACTAACAAAATGAATGACAATAATTGCAATTGTTTTAAAAATTTTTCATTTGTTGCTTATACAGCTTGAAATGATAGAACTGATTGTTTCATGTATTTCTTTGCTATTTAAAGAGAAATATATAAAATACATGTACCTATTAAAAAATAAATATGAATGTATGTTATACTATCATATATAAAGCTATTATTAAAAGTAGGTAAATCATACTGCTTCACTTGAGAAGCATAGAAAAACTTATACAATATTTATTGTCATGCTTTCTATTAATTGAATGTAAATGTTGTTACTGATTGAAGGGAGTGTTATGTATAAATTCATGTATACAAGTTTTATAATGTATCCTATTTTACACACATGTGTACACACACACATGAATACACATACATGTCCCATTGTTTTAATAAATCTATAGTATTTTTAGCAATAATTTATTTACCTTATTTTTATTTTATTCCTAGTAATCCTTAGTCCCAGTATCACATTAATTATTACAATTTATGTGTTTTTAATATATTAAACATTTCATTTAAAAATTACTATGTGGATTAGGTTTTCAACCATAAATCAAATGAAAATGTTGACTGAACTGTCATTGTTTTATCAAAAATACTAAATATTTGTTTGTGTCCTGAATCCATCATTATTCAAGAAGTATCATTTGCCTACCTTTCCTTACTCTAATATTCAAATCATAAACTTTCTGGGGCAAAAGATTGAAAAAAAAGTAAGAGGAAATCAATCTCTCTCTCACAAATTGTTTATTATATAATGTTTATTATATTGTATTTATTTTCTTATTTGCGCTTTTATTCACAGGATGATAATAATACCCTCATACCCTCAGACTCTTATAATTTAAAAGAACTTGAATCTCAAATAAATAACTCACCTGTTGCGTTAAAAAACCCAATGAAAAGTGAAACGAATTTTGTAAAGAAACCATGCATTATTCGTCGTACTACGTCTCTTTATACCGCAGTGAAAAGAATAAAAAACAATAAAAAGGCTCGACAATCTGTAACTCGTAGACCGCTAAAAAATCAATGTGGCAATAATATCGAAAGCAGCCCGAAAATTCCTGTGATTGGATCAAAAAATATCGTAAAATCTTTTTTAAAAACTTCAGAGAACAGCTTGAAAAATACTTGTTTTGGATGTATCAACGATTCTTCGGAAATGAGAGATATTCAGTATGCAAATAAAAAATTAACAACAAACAAATTCTCAAAACTGACATTGTCTTCTGAAGAAACGGCAATTGTAAAGCACGGAGCGAAGAGATTGAAAATAATTTCCTTGAAAATAAACAAAGGAAGACCAGAAATTGGAGAATCATCTAACAACGTCCCTGAGGCCACAAAGTCATCTGCAAAAGCGTTGCTTTTGTCTAATAAACAAAGCATAAAAGGAAAATCAAAAACAATGAGAAAATATTGCCATAAAATAGAATAAAACAAATCGAAGTCTTCCAAATCGAAAAAAAATCAGTAGAAATAGTATAGTAATCGAAGACTTGATCGTATAACAAAAGTGCAAAAAAATATTTATTATAAATTAGTCCGTAAAGCATGTTACTGTAGAAAAGTAATGCTTTAGCGATCAGTTAAAGCTTTATAATTCTTTTAGATGAATACTTTAAATATAAAAAAAGTATGTACGCTGAGCGTGGAAATTCTGTAAGTTATTTAATTAACATATATAAGGAAACATATTAAGTGATTCGTCGTGTTGTTAAAAAAAAAGAATGAGATATATATTGTGTTTTCCATTTTTTAAAATAGAAAATTTAAAAGCGTGTTTGTGAACGATGTAAAATATGAATATTAATTTCGATAAACGATTAGATTCTAATAATGTATTTATTTATATGTTTAAGTTGCATACCATGTCAAATTAATTTTGGTAACCATACATATAAATTTTTAAACGTTATGTTATTTCTGTAAAAAGAAACATGAATAAACGCTAATGTGCAACATTAAACTATCAATAAACATTTTCGATATTCCTTAAAGATTAAATACTAGAAGAAATTAAGAATGTATCGATTATAGATCACATCGAGTTGCTTCGATCATTTTCGACTTGATTCGGATTAGTTCGGTATGTCATACGGTATGCGTGCCCCCTTCTCCTTATACTCAGTCGCTTTCGCGTCGTCGTTCTATTCGTTTAGGTGTGTATACATTCGATCGAATATTACAGTTGTGCAGGTATTATTGTTTCAGTAAGTGGTGTTTAAAAAACACGCATAAACGTTAAAATATATTCAATAAGCTTGTTTAGTGTGTAATTCGAAACAAAAGGAACTTTCAAAATGAGCGCCACCAGCGACGTTAGGAGCTACGCACTTTTCGCGGCATTCCTGCTTTTCGTCCAAAGTGGTAAGGTTAATGCACGTAACTACAAACGATGTGAATATCGTGGCGTCCTTTGGGTGGGGCATTTATAATTTTTTATATTATCCTTTATTCAAAAGCATAATAAGGTCAGAATATAATATTAGGTTATGTACGATCTCGATTTGCAGGGATCAAGTAAAGCGATCAATTTCGCTGAATACCTGTATTTAAATGACAACTTGACGTCAATGGTTTATTTAATTAATAAACAATATTTGATAACGTATCAAGTCGCTCGTACAATTAATTTTTAAAATAAAATTCGAATTGTTCGTGAATTAAGTCGCATATTTTCATGTTATCTTTTCTATTATCTAATTATAGCTAATAGGTTATAATGTATTCTAATTTGATAAGACATTGTCCGATTTAGTTTGACAAGACTAGACGAGTGAAAACATAAACCGAATTCCCACTTTTTCTTTTCATTCAGTCCACAGTTTACGATGCTATCAGTGCATCAGCACAAACAACTCGCATCCCTTCCAATGCAACGAAATACTCTCGAGCGACATCGATATCGAACCACAGCCTTGTGATGCTGTTTTCGGGGCGCAGTATTGCGTGAAGCACATAGGCCGATTTGAGGGTAAAACAATATCGGCAGTTCAGGTTACATATCATTGGAAGGGAAATCGGTTGCTAAACTTAGCACTTTCAAACGAAAACTAACCTTAAATCATATAGCGACAACAACGCCATATCAATTTATCGAAGCATGCGGAAGCATTCAGAGCACGATCAATAATCATCTCGATCTGATTTGGTTTTTAGGTGACTAACATACTTTAAGTCACATCTGTATGTAGGGATGGATTAGTTTATAAGTAACATTCAATATGTAACGACAAAAGATTTATTGTTTCTTGTCGAACTTATAATAAAAACTAATTTGATATTCAAGTACTATGCTCATACTTTGATAATTTTGTCGTTAGACGTTGAAAACTCCACTGGGCAAATTAATATACGTCATAATGATTGTAACGTTAAATAAATGTATAAATCGACGTAATACTAAACGCTAATAATAATAAACGCTATAATCGGTGCTTTTCCAATCGATTAAGCGACTAGTCTGGATTGCTACCAATGTACATCGGAAGAAGAATTGTCTTGCGGAGATAGCAATTTGGTTCTAAGTACCTTACAACCAGCGAACTGCAGTCATGTATACGATGCACGATATTGCATCAAATCGATTGGACGATTCGGAGGTTTATATATTGTATTTTGGGTATTCTTGGTGTCGAGTGTGCACCAGTAGATTCTCCTTACTTTTGTTACACTTCCGTTAGGATCTTGCTTCCTTCAAATTTTCTATCAGAATGCGAACGAGAAATCTTAACAAAAAGAAATATTTCATTCATGCCATTTAGTAACTCCATAAAAAGTAAATAACTAAAAACCTACACCGCATGTTGCTTATGTTGAACACGCTACTTCCTTAACATCTCTCATCCTTTGTACAAATGCATGCTACTATTTCCGCGTGGGTTAATGTTTCTCAATTTTTTTTTCATTGATAAGATAAAAACACAAACAATTTTTTTCTATATATGTTGAGATAGGTGGGATAGGCACGAAGCGGTTTTGTTCTGCATTGGATCAGGGCAACTATTGCGACTACGTGAATCAACAGGGTGACAAGCTAACATATCGAACCTGCATCTTTACTTGCACCGGCGACGGATGTAATCCAGCAACCATTGTGAAACCAAGTATCACGTGGATAGTAACGATTGGATCGTTAGTAGCTTACAAATTATTCCTCGAGAGGTAGATACTTTCTTGACATCAAATTTTGCTCAATGCACGTTGTATGCGTGTAGGGTGAATATAAAAGTTATTATTTAACATCCTATCCGTCCCTGATGTGTTAACACGAAGTGATACGAATGTTAATTTCCGATATATTTTTGAGGGAACAATTTGCATTCCATTTATTTTTTTATTATAACATATTACCGTAATAATACCGATGTGCCTTCTTTTTTTTAGTAACATAAACAGAGGTACATGTTAGTTACCAAAATAGCGTTAACGCATTTTATAGTACATATACAAATTTTATAGCTTAATTTTTGAATTATATTTAGGCTTATTTTGCGTCATTATAGATTTACTATTTCTCACCGATTGTCCGACTGCAAATACGCTTCTACCTGTTTAAAATAGTCGTATTTTGCATAACACAAACATACATTCTAGTATCTAGAATTTATCGCTAAGTTTTAATTAATCGATATATATATATTTTAATACCAATTACGAATAAGACATCTGTCCAAGAATCGAATTTTAATAATATTAAGTTTCCATTCGTACGCAACCGTTAAACTTGTATACTTGTACGAAATTATTTTTTTATATTTTCTTTTTTTAATTAATTTAACAAGGATCTAGATTAATTACTTTTGTATATTTTTGTACAAAATCGTTTTATATTCTTTGAACAATGTAGATACAAAAACTTATGTTCTTTTTTTTAGACTTTGTTTTTGAAACACTTAGGCGGTGAATAATATAATTGAACTTAGAAATTAAGGAAATTATTGTATGAATCACAAGATAATATAAATACGATCGAATGCTTTGTTCTTTATTTTCATCGAACGAGATATTCCCCATTCGTAGATACACGTATTCGTTTTTCTGCGTATAAATATAATATGATATAGTCGATCAACTGCTGATAACAATTGTCTCACGACGATCCGTAATAAGGTACTTGCACGTTCTTTGGTATATCCATGTTTATACAGCAAACGGTACATAGGATAGCACTCTCCAATACGACGATACACGTTTATTTAATGTTTGCCAAGCAAAAGACTTTTGCCGAGTAATACAAAGTTATAAGGTTGTGAGACTGATTGCTAGCAAAGCGGCTTTCATGATGAAAATTTTTGGAAAATATGTATATTGTCATGCAAGCCTCGTCATATAGAAGTTTCTATAATCGTGAAACGAAAAGAACGCACACACAGGCTAATATCGAGCATAATATCGATATATAATTATGATACCTGGCGACTAACGCAATACATAGTCTATGCGGTATGATAACACAATGATTAATGATTCCTATCTGTACGTATGGCTGTGTTTAAAATATCGAAGGAAACACAGAGTGAAATATTACAGAATGATACTTTTTTCATCATGCTATAAGCAATGATCAATTCTTATGGAGCAGATGGAACATTTATCATCATCTAATGAGAACATAACGGTGATATTTTTTTGTCTTTGATGTCGTTCTTTTTTTTTCTATTTTCTTTTTGTTATGATAATTGATGTGCGCTGAACACAAGCATATTATACATATTAGTCGTTAGAATGTTCACTCAAGTTTTTTCTTTTCTTTTTTTTTTTACATTTTGTTGCTTGAAATTACAACTATATATCGTATGAAAAATACATATATGTATATGTATAAACAGTGTATATAAACCATTACTAAATCTGATCGCTATTAAGCAATAATAGAATTTTTTGTGACTAACAATTTTTTCCCCAGTTTGTTGGTCCTAGAAATGTATAATTTGACACACATATATATCAGCGTTCATATATATATAATAATATGAATAAAAGTGAATAAAAAGTTGCTATAGTATTTTTTATCTATAACAATTGGTGTAATACACTTCTTGTCTTTTTTTTCTTAATTAATGATTCATGATCAATAGTGTTTATTCGATTTTCTTTTCTTTTCTGATTGATAAAATTTCTACTATGCATATACATTAAGTTCTATCTACTTATCTGTATAAAAGAAGTATCAGCCTAAGGTTTGAAACCATTTGTAGTGTACAATAAATATCGTCACCGCCATGCGTTCGCTAAAAAATTATATTGCCACTGGTACCATGGCAGTGAATGTGGCAGTAATCAATACACTCGACAATACAAAGTAGCTTAGATTTAACAAGCTAATACACCATCGTTATATCTTACGTACGAAGAAAAGAAAAGCGAGTCATATACGAAACCGAACACAACATTAGCTTTAAGTTACTCGATCAATTAATGTACAATCATTATGATAGAATTCATAAATATCGCCGACTATCAACATCAAGAAATAATCGTTCGTTAATTCTTATACAAAATGCATCAAATAATAAATACGATCATAAATATCATTAAAATAATAGTAAATCTATTTTACGAAAATAAAAGAAACAATATTACAGAAAATTCATCGAACTATCATTTTCGATTTTCATTTTTAAGAGTCTCATGTTTAATTATTAGTTATTATTAGTCCTTGCGTCTTGTGTTATTTTCAAGTCTCCGAATGATGTTTATTTTATTGCGTTCTCTCTTATCCTCTTTACAACTCCTAAATATCTCTGCATTTATCTATCACTCTATGTACGACAATTCTATATAGAACGAATCGCATACGATAAACGTGCGTATGCACAAGGCAGGTACAATTCTTCATGTACTGAACATTTAATACTTCGTCCAAGTTTTACGTCTTTATACCAAGCTGATCTTTCTCCTTCTCTATGGTTACATGTATAATTTATATAAAAATCAATTCCTAAAAAGAAGGAAAAGTTCGAACAATCGGTAATATTTATACATTTTGGTGTGCAAAGGAACGTGTTCAACTTCACATGAGAAAAAGAGAATATCATTTGTGAAACATGTGAAAACCGCATAATGAAACATCATATCTTGGAGAAGTATCAACATTTTATATAGACAAAAACTCGTCTGTATAGTGAAGGCAATAGTGTAAATCACAATCATCGTTCGTCTTTTTTGTTCAGTTTCTCTATAGCAGAACTAGTTTCCGAACTGCGTCCTAAAGAAATTGACTAAATTATTGTTGCTTCATTGCTGCGTTTTCTTTTAACAACGGTACAAGATTACCACGCGAGAAATTGCAAAAAGAGAAGATAACATATAGAGAAATTAGAAATGCCATAAAAATGAATCGTATATCGTTCATAAAATACACTAATGACAATTGTATAACTGTGTTAATATATTATCAGTATATAACCAGCATAAGTTTCCAGTCTATAAAGTTCCTCGAACACTTTTAAATACTCTTTTACACATTTTTTTTTTCTTTTTTCTTTTTTGTGCAAACTTTGTCAAAAGCTTAGGCATTTAAGTTGCCATGAACAATACACAAATGCATTATTGGTTCGTTAAGTACCATGTTTCTCATACAACTAGCAACAAAGCTACAAGGAATTTTGTTTGGCGCATACGTTAAGGACCCCTTAAAAATGTTTATTAACGCTGAAGTTTGCGAACTTGTTCCTCCAGCTCTTTCACGCGTAACTGACTGTTCGCAAGCTGCCTTCGTACCAATCTTAATTCATCGGTCTGGCGAGCGAATGCTAATCTTAGTTCCGCCTCGTTATTAGGAATATCTACATTTTCCAGGACCTTATTATCATTTAGTGGAGTAGAAATTATATTTTTCTGTAAAACGCGTTGATTATTAGGTCGTGTAAAAGTCATAAAAACTTAAAAAGAGAGAGTAATACCTGTAGAACAACATTGCCAAATTTTTGTTGCAACTGTTGAAACTTGGTGCTCTGATTACTAGACGTTTTTTGACTTTTTTCCGACATATCGTGAAACTCTATGGGCCTGTAATCTGGAACAGTTTCGGCAGACAAAAAAGCAAATTTCTTTTTATTATTCAAATCCGTTGTCGGTGGAATTTGTGGTGGCTTGTACACTCTTGGTTTGTGCGTAGTAATGCTGCCACCTGTTAATATTTAAGCAATAAAATTAAGTAACAAGTCGAGAGAAAAGAATGTAAGATAAAGTGAAAAGTTCAATGGTCACACCGGTTTTCAGAGAAATTAAGATTGGTGGGCTGTTCATGCCGTTTATCCAGTCCTTAGCCGATAAAGCCGGACAAGTGCCTATAGTGTCGGGATACAAGTCCTCTTGGAACTGATCGCTCTAGAAAGTGAAAGTCCTCGGTAATTATATCGGATAATCGTATTCGTTTGATTTAACTTTATATATTTTAATACGTTCACCTTTCGAGGAACTATCATGGCTATCGGCTCGCACATCCCACGAGTTGCGTGCAATTTATAAAATCTAAACACCTCGCAAATAGCCGTGTTGATGCCTCTTTTCGGCATTACACCTAATCCTCTTTGAGGATTTCCAGATATGAATTGACTAAGATAATGCATCCAAGGACTCTCATTTACAACCTCGTAATACCGAATATTACCATCGCCCTATATAATAAACAAATATAAAATATGGATTCTAATGAAAATATGCATATAACAATTTTTTAACATACTCCTTTACCTTTCCCGCCAAGTACACCATATTAGTGTCATTATCGTAATACGGAAAAACTACTCCACTAGAGGAATCAATAGTTTCACAAATTAATGGTGTACTCAAATCATGCTGACTCCAAATAGCATACTGCCTATCAGAATATCGACTGAAGCCTGTCGTAAGAAGACGTCCAGAGCTACCAAGGAAAACCACTTTGCTAGCTTTTGTTCCAGCATGACAGACTCCTTCCTATTCGACGAGTAACCAATACAAACGTTTAATCGAATAAATTTCAAGAAAGTGAATTCAAGATAGGCGAAAATGATTATTTTATGCGTACAGAGACTGTGATACCAGATCTTGCATCGAAAACCCTCAACTTTTTATCCTTACATGTGGTTGCCAACAGATTTCCATGACGATTCAACGATATACTATAGATCACATCAGGGTGTCTATCGATCACATTAACGGCCTCTCCTCTATTTATATCCCATACTATAACAAGATGATCGAAGCCAGCACTGAACAGTATGTTCTCGGCAACAGGGTTCCATTCTATGTACGCGACGCGACGTTTGTGCCCTTGCAACTCCACCAACCACTCGGTCAAATTTCGTGACAATCCACCGTCAGGAATGTGCCACAGTTTTATCTGAAAATAAAATTGATAATAAAAAAAATATTACAAACTGAAATCGCAGAGAGTACATTTTAATTTGACGAAGTTTTATACTATGTAAAGGAACCCTCGGATCGTAGAAGGACCAAAGGCAATAAAAGAAAAATATGAGCTGTTTCTGAATTAAGATTCAGTTCTCTAGATAATGAATCAGGCTAAAAGGTTAATACTATGATTTAGATGCTCGTGATAGCAATTTATCGTAACAGGTTATTTACTTAGCACGACGATACATTGTTTTTCATTAGACTCGACTTATTTTCTCGATAGTTGAAATTTACGGTAAAAGGTTACAGTAGTAAAATCACAATTTATTTCTTTATCTGTTCATAAAATTTTATCTACCTAACGCTATAAGTAATCATCTCTCCAATGAATAAAATTTCGTCTACTATTTTAACCAACGATTCATAAAACTAGGAACGTGATCGTACAGTGCAGTCGTCGGAACAGGAAGCAATGATATTATCGTTGAACGGATTCCACTTGATGTCCAGAACCGGTCCAGTGTGTCCAGTCACTCTGCTAGCGTTAAAATCCAGCCTACCCGTCTGAAAAAAAAAAAAAAAAGAAAAAATAGGAAAAAGTAGCAACCACAATAAGCCATTAATTAAACGATTCGATAATCTTATTCAATAAATCATTAAACTGTATTCTTATCCCTATGCATTTCATCGTCCTCGACTATCCGTCAAAGAACAACTTTCTTTTAATAGCACTCGATATCCACGGTATTTGCGTTGATGTATAATTCAATAGGCGGCCGGCCACGATAAACCAACCTTGCTGATATACTATCAAGCTATCAAAGAACGTTAGTTCGTGTGCGTAACAAGAATAGCGAATCGATAACCCGATAAGCTAGATAACTCACGCGATCGAGCGGCAAAACCAGGAACGCCCCGCCGCCCGCCACTTCGGTCACGATCGCCAGGAACTTGGGATTCACCGCGCAGAACTGCGAGTCGTGGGCGTTCTTCGTGATCTTGATATTGTCGTAGCATTTCTCCCGTTTCGCTGGTGCACCGTACACGTGACGAAATTTACTGCTCCGGACGCCACGAAACCACAACTGAAAAATTAACACACCATTAGTATCAGCGAGATGGAAAACCTTTTCGAAATCGAGCAAACAACGCAACGAATGTAAAATTCGAAGGAAGATCGTCCTGAATCTAAAATCTAGACGGAAGCACGTCATAACGCCGTGAAAAATCTAGGATCATGAATTTGGCTGATGACAGAGGGATTCCTTTAGGAAATTCCTTCGAGAATTGAATAAAATTCGAGAAATTTCAGCTTCAGACTTTGAATTTTACTGTAATATGACTTCGGGGTTTTTTCACATCTATTTACTCTTC
Source organism: Euglossa dilemma (assembly GCA_002201625.1). Taxonomy (NCBI): domain Eukaryota; kingdom Metazoa; phylum Arthropoda; class Insecta; order Hymenoptera; family Apidae; genus Euglossa; species Euglossa dilemma. The sequence continues at coordinate 4,091,582 of NIJG01000031.1, read as the reverse complement.
CAATTTTTCATTATTAAATTTTAGATAAGATACGATATTTAATAAGACGATAAGATAAAATAATATTCTAATCGTATGGAAACGAAAATAGATTCGAGAAAATCTATTCGATAAGATAGGCTTAAAGAATAGAGCAACACGCGTGTGAAAAGATTTTTCAAGAGGACATTTTTAATTGCCCCTACAAATCATGCAACCACATCGCCAGCTCTTAAGTAGAAGCTGATGATAGAACGTGTAAAGTCACTTTGCCATGGCGTTGATAGGTCGATGAACTTAAGACGAGAATAACCATCCTTCGAAGCAGATCTTCAAGCTAACCTTGAGGTGTCTGAGCGCCCTCTCCTGAGGATCAATCTCCACCAATTTTCGAGCACCATCGTTCAAACGATTTGATCAAAAATTCGCTTACGCTTCAATCCGATTACAAAGGAGTATGAAACCCTCTTCTAACCACGTTGCGTGATTTCTATTACCTTATTTTGCAAAGAGCAATCGGGAAAAATCACGTTTCTAGGATATTCTTCGAAGATTCTTAATCGAGGGTTAAACGCTGAAAAAATAACTTATCTTCGGTTACTTTTGCCAGAGATTAAACCAAAAGCATCGTTCATTAACTACGTGATCTAGTGATTACCACGAGGATCGTTACCAACCGTACGGTTCATCCAATTACCTTTAAGCAGCGTGCATGGCGTTAAATTGAGATCGACTCGGTCGTTTCTGATCGCTCGAATTCGTCGTTAACGACGCTCTGACGAACGATTACCCGCGCCAAGGTCAATAGCACGACGAGAAGAACGTATTTATGCGTTTCTGAGACTCTCTCCGGCTCAGAAACCGTGAAGAAGAAAGTTTCATGGAACAAGGTGGTCCGAATGTGTTACCAAGTCAAGTCAAACGCCTCCTGATATCGTTATCGAAAAGTTCGATTTATATCGAAGCTACGAGGCAAACGATTCTTTATCCTCCGAACGATTCTTTTCCTCTAAAATCTTCTGTAATTAAAGAAATCTTCTGGAAGTTACATGGATGTTCGATATCTCTAATCGATCGATTTAAAACGATACGAATCTTTGATCTCAACTACCAGTTGTAATATTTCGATGTCAAAATTCTCTTGAGGTTAAGTACATCGAAGAAACGTTCGATTTCTTATAGATTAACGAAACAAACTACGAATGTTCGATTTTTAATCGCAAATTTCTAATCTTCGACATCTTTCGCTATCGAGGTAAGATACCTTTCAAAACTCGAGCAATTAAGAATATCCGCGATTCATTGTTAATAAGTAATAACGATGTAAGAGATGAACTATGTTCCGAGGACCGAATCTCGTTTGCGCGCGCATAAAATCAGCGTGATGTGAAATCTTTGAAGTTAGTCGCGCGTGGTGCGCGTGGTAGGCAACGTAGCGCGGTGAGACAGAGCAAATTATGCGACTTTTTCTTGCAATAACCGAAGAAAATACACGTCGAACGGTCTCACGTTCCGGTCCCTGCGAAATTCTAACCGTAAGCCTTGATCGCAGGCATGGCCACGATTAACGGTACGCCTACTGCGTCATTTTTCGTCATTTTTATACACGTCATCGCGACCATACCGTAGCGAGGACAATGAAGGTGTATACGCATGACAATTTACGAACTTCAAAGATCACTTTTACGCGCGTACACCGATTCCGGCGATATGACGGTGCGACAAAAGTAATCTTTAATTCGGATCAGCTGATATTTTTACGAGTTTCGATGTCGAAAGCGTAATCGGTACTTTTGATCCAGCGTCGGATCGTTAAATAGAAGGTTCATCATCTTTTATGCCACCATGATTCATGAATTCATCGGACTATCTTGTTAATAACTTGATTATTACCCAGAATACGTTTTATCTCTGACTTTCATGGATGCACTGAATCATGTTTATTGAATGGAGCATTCGAAACGCCTGGTAAAACGAATTAACGATTTGCAGAATGGGATGCAATAGGGTCACTAATACGAATATATTAGCAACGGGAAGAAAGAGTATTAACCTGTGAGATAGAAATTATAATAGACCCTTACTAGGCCACACGTAAGCAACGACAAAATCTTCAGATTGGAGGTTCCAGATACCGAAGTAGGTTTATTGACAAAAATTAACTATAATTATGTACTTTTAACCGATTCTTTACCGATTCATAAAACACGAATTTTTCTTTAAGCTCCTTTAATCTAGGAGGTAAAATAGGGAAGAAAATGATGTTCGAGAATGGAGGAAAAAGTGGAATAGATCAATCCAATAAACGGTACAAAGGACGGAAATTGAAAACGCGATTGGAATTCATTTGCGAGATTAGAGAAGATCGATCGACCCTATCAGAATCATCAGGCTAATTGGAATCGCTCGTCACCTCGGTTTTGCTATTTGCATGCTTGTCGAGAATGATCAAATAATTTAACCGAATCGATCGTGTTTCGCGAATAATAATCGCGTGGCACGCTAACGACAATTAAGGTCACACGAGTGCTATACGCCTGTGCGATACTAATCGCGCCTGTCTAGTCGCAATGCCATCAAAATATTACGGTTATCCTGAAATGTAGAAAGACACGATTAAATCATGGGACAGGGTATGTAAACACGTTATAATACAAAATTTTCATCTTCTATTTGATCATGCAATAATCAGAAAAAAATATATCTTTTGTACACAATGAAACAACGGCACGATTAGGCAACTGAATCTAAGAGAAAGAGAAAGAGAGAACAGAGGCTGAATACTAGTATATACATGTGTGGTGCATCGTGCGGAAAGAGTACGAAAATATCTCGATTCGTTGTGCCATTTCTTCTACAACCTTTCTCTCGTGACAATTCTGAGAGGCTACGAAATAGAGACAGACTACTGTTTACTCGGCACACTCAAAAGTCTCAAACGTTGTACAAATTTTGTACACAGTCAGGAAACAATGGAAGTTGTTGTCGGTAGTTGAAGGTCTGATAAGGTTTAAGTATACTTGACCGGTAAATAGTGGAATTTAAAAAAAGCGAACAAGTAACGAGTAGCTGAAATTTCGATAACGTTCGTATAAAAAAAAATGCAACAGAATTTAATTATTTTGATTTTTCTTCTGCTATATGTTGTATATGTTGAATTGTTAAAATGCATATTAAATTACAGTATCGAGCTTAAGAGAATTGTTTGTTTAAAAAATTGCTACGCCGGAGCTAGAAAAATCAATTCTACCGCACTGTATATTCCATCATTAGTGATGGAAGAAAAATGTTAGCGTTGGTAAACATCGGATCAGATGGAACGGTAATACGACACTTGTACTCGTTTTTCATTGATTATTATAACTTAGAAGACAGCACCTTGCCGTGCGAAATTCGTAGAACTTTGTTTCTTCTTTTGCGTTCTAGATTCATCCCTTGTGGTATCGATCTACGAGTAAGGTTCACCAATAAAACCCGTGTTTTTAGAGCTTCAACATGACCAACGTTATGCAAAGGTATCGCGGTACTACGTACTACGTAAATGCTTATAAAAATCGATCTACCTGCGAACTACGCGACTACCGAAAATCATTATGAACTTATATCGCGCGTTTCTCGCGAAATATACTGAAAATCTAAATCGAAAACTTTCAAAAAATTACGACCCTATCTATGAGGAAGTTTATAAAAGTCCAGTAATTAACTAACTAACTAACTAACTTTACTTTCATTGATTATCTTCCATCGATAAATATTATTAACATTCGTAACGCTTTCACTTGAGTCAAGTTCAGATTTTCCTCTGTCTAAAACGCTGATAGATCGATTTTTCAAATGCTGAAAAACACATTTAAGGAGCCGCGACGCGAGTTAAAGTTGAGAAAGAAAGTTCAAATATTCTATTTCTTATACATTTCTGATCGAATTTCTCAACGTTAAAATCGCGACCCCTCTTAATCGCTTCGATCAAAAGACACTTTCCGATATTCGTAGAAAAATGAAAAGAAGAACGAGATGTCCCGTACATTAACTTTCACCCCGTGGATTCGAACGAGATCTCGTCTGAGAAGCATCGTACGAACAACAGTAACACGAAATATTTCGCTTAAGATGGTTAATGGGAAGAAACACGGAATAATGAAACACCCCCTCGAACATCGATACCACGTGACATGAAACTAGCGAGGAATGCTGGTGTGAGAGAAAAGATAAGTGAAAGAATCAATCGTGAAACACCGAAAGCACTCACCTGTTTATCCTTGGTCATTTCTGATACTAATCGAGCTCAGGCAGCTGGTACACGTGCGCGGTGAGACGATGGTCGCCGACAGTGCACAACAGGAACGTAGTAATTGGACAAGCCAGGACCCATGCATATGAAGGAGAGGATATTCAACTACTTCGAAACTTGCCGCTCGTAGGCGAGCCACTGCACAAGCGGAGACAAGATTTTCCCGCTTTACTGGAAGAAACAAAAAGGGAACCACACGGGGGCTCGTCTAATTACCTGATCATCGAATCAGACGCGAGTCATTAGGGTCACCGAGTCGTAACCATATATCTCGCACAATACGCGTCTTTCTATGCTAATTCCCGCTTTTTTTTCTTTTTTTTCTTCTATCTCGTTAAACGATGTACCCGTTTTGTTAGCATGGCGAAGAGCTGCGAAAACTGGAAATGATCGATCTCAAAGAAATTAATTCTCCCGCGATGAGTCATAGCGTGCGAGAGAAAATAAAAGTTACATCGACAAATAACGCGGAAATAACCGTGGCTTTTATTTTATGCTGCAATAATTGTAATCGTGCAATCGTTTGTTTTTCATTAGCCAATAATTTTCTGCCGGTTTAATCGAGGTTGAAACGTGAGAAAGCGGCTGTTCCTTTAGGGGGAGAGAGAGAGAGTGATGTGGAAGATTTTTAAGAATAGCGGCTGATGTTCGATGTTGATCACGCGCCGAATAAATATTCGATCGTTGCTTCGGGAACTGATTTCGTCGAGCGAATAATTTTTTTTTGCATTACGCTTCGAGAATTGATTTCGTCGAGCGAATCATTTTTTTTGCATTACGCTTCGGCTTACGTCACGCTTCGAGATCAATGTCGCTTCGTCGATCTTTGAAAGGGGAAGGATGACGAAAGGTACGTCGACAAGGACGATTTTCCGATTCCTCGCGAAGCTAAGTTGGTACAAAAATAACGATTCTCCTAGAACCTCCATACTGTAATTAGGAAGAGGCTTCTAAAATAACAATTTGTCCTAATTTCTACCGTCACAGACGTATGTACGAGATACACATCTACTTTAGTAAGACATAATACTATGAGATAAAAAGAAAATTTAAAAGAAATAGGAATACTATATATATATTAAGTTAAGCGAGAAGTAATGTCGGTATTTTTGATGTAGAATGGCAGCCATTCTCTTTAAAACGGAGAGAGTTTTATTGAATTCTAACCTGCAACTTTCTACGATCGTAAGGGTAGTTGTATAATCCGAATTAACATATTATCGTCTTGGACGCGTTAAAGATACCGTATTATACCGAAAAACAAGGGAGCACCGTCTACTCTAAAACTCCGATACTACTTATTAGCCGATCCGAAGAAATTCTGGAATTTGTTGAAATTACAATTTTGCAGAACGACGAAAGAAAGAAACTGCCGTTATTTCTGTACCAACCTAATACTTGAGCGGTCGAGGCAACAACCTATTCTTTTCCGTAAGCGTCAGCCCCGAGGAAGAAAGAAGAAGCAGGAACAGAAGAAGAGGAAAAAAAGGCACGCGTTCGTAACGTTACTCGGTCGCGGTTAATGCGCACTTCTTGCGATCCCGGCTTTTAAACAGATTCGATAAGCAATATCGATAAAGATGATCGGCGACATCTGAGCCGGTAAATTCGACGAACCGCCTGTTTTTTCTGTTTATCATTTCGTTATCGCGTTGATCCAGCGCGCCTTAACGCGCCTCCGACTTCCGTCGTCCGGTTTGCTCGAACGAGAAAAGAAAAAGAAGGAACGAGCGACGACTCCCGTGGTGTAATTTCCACCCGCCCGCATGTGTTTTAATCGCATCTAGACGAGACTCGTGCATATAGACGAGGAACAAAGGGTGTCTTAAAAACTCACCGCGTGACTAATGTCGCTTTTCTTTCTCTTCCTTTTCCCTTTTATTACACACGTATATCTTACGTATTTACCCGGTATAATTACTTTTCGATTAGCGTATCTTTACTCCGCTTTTCACACGCAACGGCTGTAAAATTGATAATCCGTGCTTTCGAACTTTGATTTACATATCGAGGTATTTATCGAAAAGAAACGATACGCCCCCCGTTTTAAAATTGTAACGAAATAACCGAAAAAAAAAGGTGTTCGGTACCGTGTACGTACTCTCTTATCCATCTTCGTCCGTTCGAAAAATCAATCTCTTTAAATTATCCCCGATTAAGACAGGTCGACATTTATAGGTGATATGAAATAAAGAAAAAGAAAGACACTTTAAATTCCCACAATCTCGTATCGTGCAAAGAAGAACTGCTGAGAATTCGAGTGCGCAGTCACGCGACGTAGATTCATTGAGACAGGCTCCGGCGCGAAAGAAGTGGCGCGTGTATACCTACGATCGTGGCGGAGTTCCAGGCGCGCGCGTTAGATCGCGAAAGTCGCCAGGCCAGCACTGACTTCTGCTGGCCACGATTTTATGGCCGCGACCAGCCGAGTATATCACGTGGCACACGCTTGTCGGTGCGTGTTTTAATGCAGCGACGTAACGTTTTATGCGAACGCGTACGCGCCGCCACGCGTTGTCACTGCTCGCCGCTGTCATTGCTTACCCGTAAGATCTAAACCGCTTTGTGTCACCGGCATGCGTGGGCGGGGAAAGAAAGAGACCTCGGGATCAGACACGCAGAATCGCAAGCTCAATTCAGACCAGCAAAAGGATTCAAACGTATAACGTGCAATTAGCGTGCTCGTGCATTCAGCTACGGGGAAAGAGACAGGTACAACACACTGGCGATCCGGTGTTAATAGAATGTAATGAAATCGTGGAAAGGATGAAAGTATAGATTAATGGAGATAAGCGGAATTAGCTGGGAAATGGGCTAATGGATTTGAGGTTTCGATTGCTCGTCATGAGTGTTCCAGATAACTAATATCATAGAACAACATAGTAGGATAACTTTATTGAAAGTTCAAATTCGAGAATTTCGATGAAAGATTTCGGTTTGCGAAATGTTTGGCTAACGATCGGAAAATAGAGAAATGTCGATCTCGAGTAGCCGATAGTTCGGTAAAGCGAGTCACGTGAAATGTTCGAATAATCGAATATCGATTAGCTTTGATATTCGGTTCGAAGTCTCGGTCCGTTGACTGAACTTAGCCGAGTTAATGTTATCGGTTATTATAAAGTTAATGAATAGCTTCCTTAAAAAGTGGAACTGGCTCTTACCCCCCCATCGTGAATGTTAATCAGTAGCAATTTCCTTAAATAAAGCTGAACGGTAAAGTAGAACGCTTTAAATGCTTCTTGATTTACAAACAAAGGTTAACGACATGCTTTATGAATTACACGACTAATAAACAATGTAACGTTAAGACTAGTAATTATGTAAGGAATTTGAAAAACACATTTTAACGGACATTATATATATATATATATCTCTCTTGTTATTAACGGAAAATTAATTATGAAACATAGACTAAATATTTCGCAGTTACTTCAAGAACCAATTAAACTCGAACACAGCAAATACAAATAAAGGTGTATTAATTGCATTTAACAAAACTCCACGGGCATGCATTAATTCAAACTGACATATAGGAAGGAAAACTTTAGCGTTAAAATCTTACTTTTCCACTTGGCTTGTAGCAAGCTCTGACGTCTACCATATTGTTCAACAAAGTATGAGTGTCATCCGCGCCGTCTAGGCCCAATTTTTCCACCAATTCCTCCCTCGTGCGTATCATTTCCCAATTCGCGATATTATATCCCATAGAAGCTTCTGAATCGTTGCAAATTCTCCACCTCCAACACGTACCCCCAGTGACAATTCTATTAACGTCTCTTCTCGTTTCAACTTTCCTACGTGTTTGCCGTCTTATTATTCGATATCTCCCGAGTCCGTTGCTATAGACCCACCGTGTACCTAAATGCCAAACAAGAAGAATGTTCACAGAATGCGATGGACAATTACAAGCCACGTGCGAGCCCTTCCGCTGTCCACAGATTTCGTAATCCACTCACTGAACCCGGTCGCACATGCACACGACGTATCGATTTGACGTGCGCGCAACATGTAAACATGAGAGCACGCCACTCGAACGCTCCGTTCCCGTGATATCACAAATCGAACAAATATCGCGCATTTCCATTAAACCACGACCGTTTTACAGAATCGACAAATCATACGTTATTCCCGCGTGCACAAATGTCCGTATACGAGCACTGCTAGAGGTCGGTAATTCATTTGCCCGTGAGTAGAAAGCGCAACCTTTTTATTCGCCGACTGCGCGTCTTATTGTGTATCCTTCCTCGCCTCTTCAGCCTTAAGAGAAGGGAGTCGACGAACACGCTCTATACAGGCTATCCAAAAAGTCGAGTACCGGCATTAATATTTATTTTCGAGCCGACGAGAACCAATGAAAATGAATTAACAAAAATATCGTACACGAGTACATAGCGCTTTGTTACTTTCGACTTAAGATATTAACAGCGTGTACTCGAGATTCTTATACGCTCGTATTACATAGATTTAAATGATTCCTTTGATGTATACGTACGCGAGTTACCGGGTATAGACACCGTGTAACGATCGTATGATTGTTTAATATTTGTAAATTTATATGATCATTCGTAGAAAATGAATTTGTTTACGGCAATAAAAGAGAGCGCGTCACTGAACAACTTTAAAGTTCGCGGTCAGTGTATACACGATCGTGTAGAAACGCAATCGGTTTAATCTGATGTAACACTGCCAGGCGTCACTCACCATTTCATCCGTGTAAGACCGATTTACATATCGATTTTGGAGTGTCCTGTGGGCACGCCGTGATGGAAGACGGTCCGCTCGAGAAACGGTGTATAAAAGATGCCAAACGATCACTGAATTTAAATAAACGAAACGTTATGAATAAAAATCACACGAATGTACTCTTAAATATATATTAACGATTATGCGTACGTGTCAGTTACATGAAAAATTATGTATTTCACAGATGAAAGGCAACAAATTTTATACGCAAATTTCAATTCAATTTAAATAGATATTTTTACAAAGTAAACAACAACACTGGTTAATGTTGATTGATCTTTTAAAAAAGAAAGCGATTCGAAAAAAGAAGAAAAAAGATTGGAGACTATTCCGAAAGCTACCTACGGCTGCTTCATATTGACGTACCACTATTGTGTCGCTATTTAACATCTAGAAATGGCAGTTTGGCGTCGCTACTGTTATTGACGTAAATACTAGGTGTTTTAACCATAGTAGATATCCGAGTTGTCTAAATAGGTTAGAGAGTATATAAAATGTTTGATTAAAATATTTATACATTACGTGTATTACTCGGAAAGTGACTTTTTATACGTTTTAATAGCATTTCAATAATGGATTCCGATCACATGCATAGACGATGGAGTAATTTGCGAAAAGTATTAGAAAGACCGGGTCCTTTTTGTAGGCCAGATTTCGAACCATCAACAGAAACCTTACAATATATATTAGACAACTGTAAAATTCTTGTTATTGGCGCCGGTGGTTTAGGATGCGAATTACTGAAAGACTTAGCATTGATGGGATTTAGACAAATTCATGTAATTGATATGGATACGATTGAATTATCTAACCTTAATCGGTACGGAAATATACGATGGTTTACCAAAAACCTTGCGAAAAGTTCATCAGAAAAAAAAACTTTACTAAAAAACTTGCAGGCAATTTCTCTTCCGTCATAAAGATATCGGTTCGTCAAAAGCAGAAGTAGCTGCGAAATTTATCAATAATAGAATTCCAGGCTGCAATGTTATACCGCATTGTTGCAAAATACAAGATAAAGATGAAGAATTTTATAGACAATTCCACATGGTAATTTGTGGTCTTGACTCGATAATTGCAAGAAGATGGATCAATGGTATGTTGTTGTCTTTATTAGTTTATGAAGACGGAGAATTGAATCGGTTCAGTGTAATACCGATGATTGATGGAGGAACAGAAGGTTTCAAAGGAAATGCAAGAGTAATACTACCTGGTTTAACTGCTTGTATTGAATGTACTTTAGATTTATATCCTCCTCAGGTGAATGTTCTAAATATATTTCTTTTTAGTTAATACAATACAGATTTCCTTAAACTATTATTACGTTGAAATATAGGTCACATATCCATTATGCACAATAGCAAATACTCCACGTCTACCAGAACATTGTATAGAGTATGTAAAAATAATTCAGTGGCCAAAGGAAAATCCATTTGACTGTGCTATAGATGGTGATGATCCTCAACACATAAATTGGATTTATGAAAAATCCAATGAAAGAGCAGCACAATTTGGAATACAAGGCTTAACGTACAGATTAGTACAAGGTGTAGTTAAAAATATTATACCTGCTGTAGCATCTACAAATGCTGTAATTGCTGCAACATGTGCTACAGAAGCATTTAAACTTGCTAGCAGTTGTAGTGCTTCGTTAAACAACTATATGGTATTTTACTATTTCAGTCTAAACTAGTCCTCTAGTAATATAATATAATGAATAAATAATTTTTTTTAAAAGGTACTCAATGATGTAGATGGAATTTATACTTACACTTATGAAGCAGAAAAGAAAGAAGATTGTGTGGCATGTAGCCAGATTCCAAAAGAAATTGAAATTAATAGTCCTAAATTCAAATTGAGTGATTTGATAGAACTTCTGTGCGAAAAGTCTGACTTACAAATGAAAAATCCAGGTCTCACAGCGTATATTGATGGGAAAAGTAAAACATTGTATATGCAAACTGTAGCAAGTATTGAAGAGAGAACTCGTGAAAATCTAACAAAAACATTGATCGAACTTGGACTTAGAAACGGCAGTGAGATAAATGTTGCTGATAGTACTACTCCCAATGCAATTGTATTAAAATTAAAATTTGTATATTGTAATTTAGATATGTGATAATCAGAAAATTCTTCGTTTTGTTCATAAATTTATGACTACAAATTATCATATATATTTACAGTACTTATATTGCTTTTTCTTTAATTTAAAACATAATGTCGAGTAAAAGATTTATCAACATTATCTTCACCGAAATAATAAAAACAAAATTGTCTTCGATGTATCATTTTTGAACGAATCTATAAATAGATATCACAAGGTGACGTTACTTCGAACATTATTTTTACTGATTTACTCTAATTTTGTGTAATAAACTGGTATATCTATTTTTTATAGTACTAGTCGTTTTGACTATGTTTATGTATAACAGAAGCAAGTATTAAAACTAGATTAGTTTATATGACATACCTGTTATATTAACAATAAAGACACAGCTGCAAATATGATTCTATATTTCTGATGTTTCGTTTCTCACTTTCATCAGAGATTATCATAGAAAAATTTGTGAGTTATTTGTAAAATTCTGTTTCTCGTTCGCTAACTTTTAATCGACAAATTTGATGTACTTTTATGTACTTTAGAAATAGACATTATCTTACAGATCAATGCATTAATATGACTATTTTAAAAGAGAAAAAAAGGAGCAATTTAATGATTCGCGAAATATGCACGTGTCAAAATCTATACTTGTTAGCTTGTCATTAATATTTTTTTTAATAACAATTTCATATCACCATATTAAATTTTATGTTAAGTATGAATTGTGCACAGTCCTCTTTTGCATTATATAGATACTTTATTGATGACCTATTTGCAAGAATGAATTTTCATCCCTTATTGATTAATATTAAGTTTTATTAAAAAACTTTGTTAAGGGATACATCATGAGTATACCTTCCATATTTAGTAAATACTTTTATTATAAGTATAATACCAAATCAAATGGAAAGATACTCCAATCAGAGCAAATGAAGGACAGTGCACGATGATCTAAGACATTTTTTGTTTTACGAGCACACTCGGTAACATTCGACATATGCACAACTTGAGTAGAAAAAATATCTAGAACAAATACATTATCTATCCTCCTTATACAAAACTATTATTACATTGTATCAATATTTCATAATTTTCGCCTTTTTACCTCGATAAGACGATTACTTCCCCAAGAATCTTTTGTTCTTAGGAAGATTCTTTCTTTTTCTCTCGAATATGAAGAACATAAAATGCTCCTATAATTATTTGAGTAATGCGTAGTCTAAATACTCAGTAAAATTTGCGCAAAGTCAAACTGAATAAGAATAAAATATTTTCTGACGGTTGGGGAATTCTTGCAACGAAACACTTCGAGGTTCATTGGCATTTCATCGTTTATACGGAATTCCAATATGGACATTCATTCCAATTGTACAATTCGAAATCAGATGTTTTTTTATGGTATTAGTTATTCATTTACTAGACACGTGATGCACAAAATTAGCTAGTGCAGAACTAGCATTGGTGTCAAAGTGAATTATGTCATATTCGGCAGTGCATTCAGAAACTGTAGAAAATATCAATTGTGATTCTATAAAAATGGCTTTCCATTAGCGTAATTAAATAGACATTATTTAACACGAGATTTTTTTTTTTTTTTTTTGATAACCCAAGAACATTTACAAAATGAAAATCGTATTTTATTAGTTCCTTCTATGAAAGAAACAGACGGTATGAATGCACGTGCAATTCACTTTCTGGCTCGGTCGAATTAAATTGCATAACAGTCATACTTTGACCATTAGCTGCAAAATAGATTTCACATGTTCCAAATGTAATACATCAGCTGTAAAATGTCTTATGAATAATCACTGTTTAGTTTATAATAATACCATGGTCCATTAAAAGATACTCCGATATAAAAACGTAAGTGTCAATAAGTGGTGGCATAATAAGTGTCGTGAAGTCAAATTCATTCAGGGCAGAACCTGACACTTTTTTTCAAACTAATACGAACACGGACAGTTTCTGAATTCATATAAATATAGTTACGTAATTAGATAAACCGTAATACAGACGTGGTAAAAATATAACGATATGACGAATCACAATTTATCAATTGTATCCCAAAAAAGGGATAAGTATTTAAGGTACTGTGACGTTGAAAAGTGTCTAATTTCTGCTCTGAAGCTGTTCAACAAAGGGTAACGCAATGTGCACGATTTTAATACGTCATGAAGAACGCTAAAACGGTTGTGTTAGGCCTTGGCATCGACTTCCATCGCCACTTCACCTGCAGCTTTCTCGGCCTTCTTTCTCATCCTTTTTGCAGTCCGTGGATTTACCGAGGTGAATAAAAGAGTCTATAAGCAAATAATTATCCAGTGTAGAAATCTACAAGATGAGAGGAAATTTAAATAAATAACACTTAAACCATACTTTTAATTCGGGCTCTTTAACCGCATATTCAGATTGATAAATGTCAAGATCTAAAGGAATTCCTGTAATTTTGTGTTGCCGATTGTGCATTAATAGTACTGTAAATTTGAATTGTGCAGCAAATTCATTTGGTTTTTCGTATAGTACCTGTAATGAAATAAATTGAGAATAAAAAAATAATGACATGAATATCTTCGGTTAAACACAGAAGTTACATATATTTAATAGACTCACTTGGAATGGTTCAATCAACCTATGATTTACACATTCCACAACTGCCATTTTAGCCTTTTTTTCGTCCTCAAAAGTTCGTAAATTAAATGGCATAAGACCATGTTTATGAGTGACTTCAGAGTAAAACATGCGTGATGCTTTTAATTTCAACTGATATGTTTCCTCTGTTTTTTTAAATATAGTAACTCGAGTGTTCTGTTCTCTGCCTACTCCTTCACCAGTACTAACTAGCACATCCATAGCATACACCTAAGTAGCAGAATTCATAAATGTTTTCCATATCTCAATTGAGTAAACATAATATTACACTAAATAAATTCTACCTCATAAGCCTCAAGAGTGTATTTTTCGTGTTCTTTCTTCTGTGCATCATTTGGATTTTGAATTATAGTTTTCTCTCCATCTATTTTAAATTGTTTTAATTGATGACTTAACATTCCCTCAATTGGTTTACATTTATATACGTCACAAATTTTTTCTACTGTTTCTGTTATCGTGTAGGTCTATACACAGAAGAAAATATTACATAAAGAAGAAAAGTTAAGTAATTTATAAACATAGAAGTGGAGTATATATACATAAACAACATACCTCTGTACCAGGCTGTAAAAGTCTTAATGCAGCCTGAGATGCATAATGTGCTGCTAGCACTACATCTGCTTTTCTACCAGTAACTTTTTCTGTTGATGAAGAACCTATAACAATAGTATGTGCAACTACTGCTATAAAACCATCAACGTGTGCTCCAAGGTCTCTAAAAATAAAAGTTAATAATTACTTAAGAGAAATGTAAACATTTAAGTTATATTTAAACAAATATATTTATGGATAATAAACTTACACTTTTACCATATCCTCATCTTTGAGTATAAGATCCGGTTCACTTGCAATCGGTGAAAAGTGACATATGCAATTATTGACCGATATGCATGTAGGGAAAGCAATTCCCTTTTTAAGCTCCTTCTCTTTTTTAAAAACTTTGCTGGTTTCATCCAATATCAATTTATCTCCAAACTCACAAATTTGTCTCACCGATGCTCCAGCAACACATTCGTCTAAAACTTGCTTCAATACCCCTAAAAATATAAAGTACCATTCATTACTTGAAACTATCTAATTTGTATCTTAAATATTATATGACTGTACATAGGATTTCCATAATATAAATAAAAGATAGACATCAATAAAACAAATCGATAAATGCATAAATAAGTCACTAAGATTATATGCTTGTTTTTTCTTTTGCATTAAAAATGCATATTTTGCACAATATTAGGATAAAATATTTTAATATTCTTTACAATAAATAATGACAATTTAAGATTATTATTATCTCATATTTTTATATACCTCAGTTTTATACGTGTATATATGTAATTTTCAGCTAATCTTAGAATTTTTTATAGGTTTAAAAAACAAGTATCACTTAATATTATAAAGAAATACTATATAAAAATTCATTTTATATTTTTACAAACAATATCAAATTGAATTAAAATTTTGTTCTCAGTTGTAATGTTTTTTGTATTTCGTAAAAAATAAAAAAAATATCAAACATATATTTGCAATTTGTAAAGTACATTTAAGTATATAATGCTAAAAAATTTTAAGTTTTTGCAATTTTATCTACGAAAAATATTTCTACTTTTTGTTTTGATCAAAAGTTATAATTGCTAATTTGTTCTACAAAATGTTGATTTTCCTTTATTATCTTTCGAAACTAACAGAAAAACTAACACTTGAAATCGATGACCCAGTTATATATAAAATTTGAAATAAATTTGTCTTAGGTGATTTCACACATATTTTGAATAGTGGGTTCTTTTATTTAGCATGTAAAAATTACAATTGAATATTCTATTCAGGCAATGATAAAAACTAATATAAAATAAATCTAGCTACACGATGTAAAAGTTTTCATTGAATATCTGACTGCTGGTCTTTTTACGGAAATGGAAACACACTGGTACAGGAATACAAGCGGATTATGGTTCTTGGTCTGGACATTACGTTGCGATAATGAAATGAAATGGATAGTTTTTGGATCTGTGTAATAAAAAATTAATAATTCCTCAACGATTAATCGTTAGGAAAACAAAGTACTCAATGTATCGATAAGTTATTGAAATGTAACAGTCGCTGCTAGCTATCCCACATGGTAAGAGAGCCCGGCATTAGCGCGCCACATTCCATATGGCCAAGCGGAAAATAAAACATTACAAGGCCTGTGCATGAACCAGGCAATTTCATTTTTATTCATTGAGCTTTATTAGTGAACGTTAAATCATTTCCTTACGATTTACGATGTCACCGGCCATTTTATACTTGGTGACAACGATGTCTTCGGCGATGGTCCTCTCAGTGTCCTCTTTGTCCGCCATGTCTTCAGCACACTATGTTACGATCACGTGACTTAGAGCTTCTTTGCAGTTGCTTCCTGTAACAGTTAGCGCTACTCACAGTCCCAAGTTAACCATGTGTTCCGAAATTTCCTAGTTACGATCTCTATTGGTTCCTCTTAATTGAGAATTGCAAAAATTATTATCTTGATAATACCTTTGAATGCTTTTTTCTTAGAGAAACGTAGTATGTTTTCAAGAATATGATATTATTGTATATTATTATTTATTTGTTGGTAAATTTTTTTATTTTGTACACTTAATGGCATTGACGAACTTAAAGGAATTGGAGTATTTAAAAAAAAATATTAATAAAATTAAATTGATAAATATTTTTAATTGTTACTGTTTAAAATAATCTAAAAGTATTTGCTTATTTCATTTATATAAAATGTTTGCATAAAAGCGTAATCCTTCTGTCTGACTTTGTAATGTACAATGTTGGCCGACTTGCATCTTTCTAAAACGTGTTTCATGCCTTATGGATCCTGAGGTTGATCGTGTGGTTCATTGGAACGCGGATTTGATTTGCATTGCTTTAAATTCGAATCGTAACTATGTCTTCAGGTAAACTCTCCTATGAAATAAAATTAAGCGACTAATACTTCGTTTGTTCGCGGATATTTTCAATATCGGAAATCTTGATATTGTTATACTTTTACCATTTTTTTCGCGACATAACCAAACTTTCCGCGAAACGCAGCATGCTTTCAATATTGTACTACTACATATTAAAAGATTCTTTTAGAAATATTTGTTTTAAACTAGATCTATCCCAATTAGGAAAAAAGGGAAAAAAGAAGAAGGGCAAAACTGTCGGTTTAATGACATTCTTGGCTGATGGGGGTGGAACACCCACTGTGTCAGTAAAACCATCAAGCAACTGGGCTGATGAAGTGGAAGTAGAACATGGTAAAATAATTGATATTTTCTTTTTTTGTTTTTTTTTCTTACATTTTTAATTCTTAGTTCTTATCTGCCCTTGAATGTGCATATATTTACGTGTATGTGTATACATACATATATTCATTTATGTGTATGCACATACACATACGCGTACGCATATGTATGGTATGCGCGCGCGCACGCAGTATGTGTATGCCATAATTTTTATATTTTATATATATATATAACGTAATATATATTATTTTTATTTATATATAATATATATGTATTTAATGTACATATATATCTATATATATCTCTCTCTCCATATATATATATATGTATACACATATATATTTATATCTCTCTCTCTCTATA